>JACRUU010000008.1:2946222-2978722 GCA_030449085.1 Kryptopterus vitreolus | reverse complement strand
ATTACGAGAGGGAGCAGTGATTATAAATTGATGATGAATGCCGACTGTGGTTTTCCGTGTCAGACTTCCAGAAGACGTACACTCAGGACGGCGTGTGTCTGACCGAATCGGGTCTGTGCCAGCTGCAGTCTCTCTCCGCGTCCTCGGGGCGGCGCCGGCGAGCCAAACCCAAACTCCGCCTCCGCATCATCAACCAGAACAGCGTGGCCGTGCTCCAGGCTCCGCCCGATCCACAGTCCGAGTTCTCCAGAGAGGGAGACATGGACGACAGCAGAGGTGTGTGTGTGTGTGTGGTGGGTGTGTGTGTGTGTGTGTGTGTGTTCCTACCCATTAATAATTGTTTATTATTATTTATTCATACCAGTGGGAAATTTACAATGGATGGATAGATAGAAAAAACATGAGAGAGAGAGAGATTGATGGATGGATGGATGATTGATAGATGAGAAAAGTAATGATGTTGTTTGTGAGAAGTGGGGTTTATTCAGGTTTAATTTGGGTTTATCCCGGGTTTACTCTGGATTTATTCCGGGTTTATATGGAGTTTATTCTGGTTTACTTTGGGTTTATTCAGCGTTTATTCCGGATTTACTCTGTTTTTTTTCTGGGTTTATTGTTTTTTTTCTGGGTTTACTCTTTATTGTGGGTTTACTCAGGAATTACTCTGGGTTTAATCTGGGATTATTATGGGTTTATGCAGGGTTTACTCAGGGGTTTATTCCGGGTTTGCTCCGGATGTATTCCGGGTTTTCTCCAGGTTTATTTGTGGTTTGTTAAGGGTTTACTCTGGGTTTAATCAGGGATTATTCTGGGTGTACTCTGGGTTTATTCCGGGTATACTCTGGGTTTATTCCGGGTTTACTCTGGGTTTAATCAGAGATTTTCCTGGGATTACTATGGGTTTATTCAGGGTTTACTCTGTGTTCTCTGTCTTTATTAGGGATTTATTCTGGGTTTATTCTGGATTTATTCCGTGTTTATTCAGGGTTTATTCAGGGTTTATACTCTGGGGGTTTATTCATTTGTGGCATTTACATTTACATATTCAGGAGTTATTCAGGGATTTGTGGTTTACTCCGGGGTTTATTCAGGGGTTATTCGGGGATTTGGGGTTTATTCAGGGGTTATTCAGGGATTTGGGGTTTACTCTGGGGTTTATTCAGGGATTTGGGGTTTACTCTGGGGTTTATTCAGGGATTTGGGGTTTACTCTGGGGTTTATTCAGGGATTTGGGGTTTACTCTGGGGTTTATTCAGGGATTTGGGGTTTATTCAGGGGTTATTCAGGGATTTGGGGTTTAGGGGTTATTCAGGGATTTGGGGTTTAGGGGTTATTCAGGGGTTTGGGGTTTATTCAGGGGTTATTCAGGAGTTGGGGTTTTCTGGGGTTTATTCAGGGTTATTCGGGATTTGGGGTTTATTCGGGGTTATTCAGGGATTTGGGGTTTAGGGGTTATTCAGGGTTTGGGGTTTGGGGTTTATTCAGGGGGGATTTGGGGTTTACTCTGGGGTTTATTCAGGGATTTGGGGTTTACTCTGGGGTTTATTCAGGGATTTGGGGTTTACTCTGGGGTTTATTCAGGGGTTATTCAGGGATTTGGGGTTTACTCTGGGGTTTATTCGGGGGATTCAGGGATTTGGGGTTTGGGGTTTATTCAGGGGTTATTCAGGGATTTGGGGTTTACTCTGGGGTTTATTCAGGGATTTGGGGTTTAGGGGTTATTCAGGGATTTGGGGTTTGGGGTTTATTCAGGGGTTATTCGGGGATTTGGGGTTTACTCTGGGGTTTATTCAGGGATTTGGGGTTTACTCTGGGGTTTATTCAGGGGTTTTGGGGTTTACTCTGGGGTTTATTCAGGGGATTTGGGGTTTTTGGGGTTTATTCAGGGATTTTGGGTTATTGGGGTTTGGGGTTATTCAGGGATTTGGGGTTTAGGGGTTATTCAGGGATTTGGGGTTTATTCAGGGGTTATTCAAGGATTTGGGGTTTACTCTGGGGTTTATTCAGGGGTTATTCGGGGATTTGGGGTTTATTCAGGGGTTATTCAGGGATTTGGGGTTTAGGGGTTATTCAGGGATTTGGGGTTTGGGGTTTATTCAGGGGTTATTCAGGGATTTGGGGTTTATTCTGGGATGTAACGGACTGTTAATGCGTTGTGGGTCTGAAGGTGATCTGATGGTATCTAATCAGCACACAGAGAGAAATGGAAGGGAAGAAAGGGAAGGATGGAGAAGATGCGCTTGTGGGAGTTTAAAACTGTATAATAACTAAGGAAGGGGAAGGAATAAAAGCAGTCTGTGCTCCCGTGGGCTGTAGATCTGATCTCCCCTCATTAATCACGGATTGGTCCTGCAGCAGGCCAGGATACGCTTCCTACACACGCTTCCTAGTGTCCTGGAGATCCTGGAAAAGCTGATGAGGAGATCATTTACACAGAAATGATCATTCCACAGTAATGGGCTTTTCTCTGAATATAGACATTTAATCATCATTTCTTTAATAGCTTTTTTTTTTAATTTGTATTGAATTAAATTCAATTTATTACAAGGTAGAAAATGCTGTAAAAAATAAAAATAAAAAATATTTACCTACATTTTTTCATCTTTTAAACAGTTTAATTGCTTCTTTTTTCCTACTGTGATTACTTTTTAATGATTCTTTTTTTAATCCTTTTTTTTTTAAACACATTTTCCACCTTCACACCAAATAAAAGGCTCTTTATCTTTATACATGTGTCTATTAAAAAAAACATGGAGGGGAAAAAATCATAAAAATTCACGTTTTTGTTGGATTTTCATTTCATTCCTTCATTTGTTCCTTTTCTTTTGTCGTCTTTTTTCTAGTGCTACGTTTTCTTCTTATCAAATTAAACGGGAGAAAAAGAGAAAGAAAATGTGCATACATTACAAATACATGTAAATAAAAAAATTAAGTAGAATAAAAATAAAATAGAAATGACATCTTTATAAAAAATATACAAGTATATTTATTTCACATTTCTCTTCCATCTCCTTTGTTTTCCCCTGTATCTTACACTCGTCTTTTATTTCTCTCTCTCTCTCTCTCTCTCTCTCTTAGCTATATATATTATAGATTATATATATATATATAATATATATATATATATATTTATTATCAGGAATATTCCAATATATTCTTTTTTTTTCTTTTATTCTGTTTTCCCTACATTATTTTTTTCTTTCTTTCTTTCTTTCTTTCTATCTTATTTTATCTTTCTATTTCTTACTTTTAATTCTTCTTTCTTTGTCTCTTTTCTTCCCATCTTATTTTTTTTATCTTTCTTTTTCTTACTTTTAATTGTTATTTATTCTTTTATTCTGTTTATTCCGTCTCCTTCATGGTTCTATTTTTTGTTTGTTTGTTTGTTTTTCGTTTGTTTAGTAGTAATATTACTAATTCAGGGAAACAGACGGATGGATTGATGGATGGAAAGATGAAAGATAATTGGATGGATGGATGCATGTATAGATAAACAGAGATGTAATATGTGAGCGAGTTGCAGGTGTGTGTGTGTGTGTGTGTGTGTGGTGTGTGTGTGTGTGTGTGTGTGTGTGTGTGTGTGTGTAATAGAGGTAGATGTTAATATAGCTTGCCCTCGCTGTGTGCAGAAGGAGATATGATGGAGTGTGAGGGGAAGTCTGACTCCAGCCCTGAGCGAGAACACATCGATGAAGAAGCGAAGAGCTCAGAAGCCCTTGATGGGATCAAGAAGAGGAAGAGGAAACCCTACAGGCCAGGTGAGGAACTGCGGAATAGAGAAACGTACAGTGATTGGTTGGGGGCGGGGGGGGTGGTGAGAGGAGGAGTGTGGTGGTGAAAGGGAAGGAGAAGTGCACTTATCAGAAGGGACGGCTTCACTGGAGTGTGAAATGATGTGGCTGCACAAATCCCAACCTTAAATAACGTCCTGCAGAGCTCCGGGCTACACAGCACTTCCCTCAACTTCCTCTCAGCCTTAACACACACACACACACACACACACACACATTATTTATTTATTTATTTATTTATTTATTTATTAGGAATATTCCAACCTCAACCATTCTGTCTTATACTCCACTTTTATACTCCAGTCCAGTCTTATACTCCTCTTTTATACTCCTCTTTTATACTCCAGTCCAGTCTTATACTCCAGTTTTATACTCCTCTTTTATACTCCACTCCAGTTTATACTCCTTATATACTTTTATACTCCAGTCTTTTATACTCCTCTTTTATACTCCTCTTTTATACTCCAGTCCAGTCTTATACTCCACTTTTATACTCCTCTTTTATACTCCACTTTTATACTCCACTTTTATACTCCAGTCCAGTCTTATACTCCACTTTTATACTCCACTCCACTCTTATACTCCTTTTATACTCCTACTCTTATACTCCACTTTTACTCCACTCTTACTACTCCACTTTTATACTCCAGTCCAGTCCTCTTTATACTACTCCACTTTACCATTTATACTCCACTTTTATATCCTCTTATACTTCCTCCACTTTTATACTCCTCTTTTATACTCCTCTTTTATACTCCCACTTTTATACTCCTTTTATACTTTATACTCCAGTCCAGTCTTATACTCCACTTTTATACTCCTCTTTTATACTCCACTTTTATACTCCTCTTTTATCCTCCACTTTTATACTTTATACTCTTTTATACTCCAGTCCAGTCTTATACTCCACTTTTTATACTCACTCCCTTTTATACTCCACTTTTATACTCCACTTTTATACTCCTTTTATACTCCAGTCCAGTCTTATACTCCTCTTTTATACTCCTCTTTTATACTCCAGTCCAGTCTTATACTCCACTTTTTACTCCTCTTTTATACTCTTTTATACTCCACTTTTTACTCTCCTCTTTTACTACTTTTTATACTCACTTTTATACTCCAGTCCAGTCTTATACTACCTTTTTATACTCCTCTTTTTATACTCCTCTTTTATATACTCCACTTTTATACTCCAGTCCAGTCTTATACTCCCTTTATACTCCTCTTTTATACTCCACTTTTATACTCCTCTCTTATACTCCACTTTTATACTCCACTTTTATACTCCAGTCCAGTCTTATACTCCACTTTTATACTCCTCTTTTATACTCCAGTCCAGTCTTATACTCCTCTTTTATACTCCAGTCCAGTCTTATACTCCACTTTTATACTCCCTTTTATACTCCACTTTTATACTCTTTTATACTCCACTTTTATACCCTCTTTTATACTCCAGTTTTATACTCCTTATACTCTTTTATACTCCACTTTTATACTCCAGTCCAGTCTTATACTCCAGTTTTATACTCCTCTTTTATACTCCACTTTTATACTCAGTCCAGTCTTATACTCCACTTTTATACTCCACTCTTATACTCCTTTTATACTCCTCTTTTATACTCCAGTCCAGTCTTATACTCCAATTTTATACTCCTCTTTTATACTCCACTCCAGTCTTATACTCCACTTTTATACTCCACTCCAGTTTATACTCTTTTATACTCCACTTTTATACTCCACTTTTATACTCCTTTTATCCACTCTTATACTCCACTTTTATACTCCCTTTTATACTCCACTCTTATACTCCACTTTTATACTCCTCCAGTCTTATACTCCTTTTATACTCTTTTATACTCCACTTTTATACTCCTCCTTATACTCCTCTTTTATACTCCTTTTATACTTTTATACTCCAGTCCAGTCTTATACTCCACTTTTATACTCCAGTCCAGTCTTATACTCCACTTTTATACTCCTCTTTTATACTCCTCTTTTATACTCCACTTTTATACTCCAGTCCAGTCTTATACTCCACTTTTATACTCCACTTTTATACTCCAGTCCAGTCTTATACTCCACTTTTATACTCCTCTTTTATACTCCAGTCTTATACTCCAGTTTTATACTCCTCTTATACTCTTTTATACTCTTTTATACTCCAGTCCAGTCTTATACCCCACTTTTATACTTCTTTTATACTCCTCTTTTATACTCCACTTTTATACTCCAGTCCAGTCTTATACTCCACTTTTATACTCCACTCCTCTTTTATACTCCAGTCCAGTCTTATACTCCTCTTTTATACTCCTCTTTTATACTCCAGTCCAGTCTTATACTCCAGTTTTAACTCCTCTTTTATACTCCTCTTTTATACTCCACTCCAGTCTTATACTCCACTTTTATACTCCACTCCACTCTTATACTCCACTTTTATACTCCACTCCTTATACTCCACTTTTATACTCCACTTTTATACTCCAGTCCAGTCTTATACTCCTCTTTTATACTCCACTTTTATACTCCAGTCTTATACTCCAGTTTATACTCCACTTTTATACTCCTTTTATACTCCACTCTTATACTCCACTTTATTTTATACTCCCTTTTTTATACTCCACTCCCTTTATACTCCACTTTTATACTCCACTTTATTTATCCACTTTTTATACTCTTATACTCCTTTTATACTCCACTTTTATACTCCTTTTATACTCCTTTATACTCTTTTATACTCCTTTTATACTCCACTTTTATACTCCACTTTTATACTCCAGTCCAGTCTTATACTCCACTTTTATACTCCTCTTTTATACTCCTCTTTTATACTCCAGTCCAGTCTTATACTCCACTTTTATACTCCCTTTTATACTCCTCTTTTATACTCCACTTTTATACTCCACTTTTATACTCCTCTTTTATACTCCTCTTTTATACTCCAGTCCAGTCTTATACTCCACTTTTATACTCCTCTTTTATACTCTTTTATCCTCTTTTATACTCCACTTTTATACTCCAGTTTTATACTCCACTCTTATACTCCACTTTTATACTCCTCTTTTATACTCCACTTTTATACTCCACTTTTATACTCCAGTCCAGTCTTATACTCCACTTTTATACTCCTCTTTTATACTCCTCTTTTATACTCCAGTCTTATACTCCAGTTTTATACTCCTCTTTTATACTCCACTTTTATACTCCTCTTTTATACTCCACTTTTATCTCTTATACTCCTCTTTTATACTCCTCTTTTATACTCCACTTTTATACTCCACTTTTATACTCCTTTTATACTTTTATACTCCACTTTTATACTCCTCTTTTATACTCCACTTTTATACTCCTTTTATCCTTCCAGTCTTATACTCCACTTTTATACTCCTCTTTTATACTCCAGTCCAGTCTTATACTCCTTTTATACTACTTTTATACTCCTCTTTTATACTCCAGTCCAGTCTTATACTCCACTTTTATACTCCACTTTTATACTCCTTTATACTCAGTTTATCCTCTTATACTCCACTTTTATACTCCTTATACTCCAGTTTTATACTCCTCTTTTATACTCCTCTTTTATACTCCACTTTTATTTTATACTCCTCTTTTATACTCCTCCAGTCCACTCTTATACTCCCAGTTTTATACTCCTCTTTTATACTCACTCTTTTATACTCCAGTCCAGTCTATCCTCTTATACTCCAGTCTTACTACTCCTTTTATACTCCTCTTTTATACTCCTCTTTTATACTCCAGTCCAGTCTTATACTCCACTTTTATACTCCTTTTATACTCCTCCAGTCTTATACTCCACTTTTATACTTACTTACTGCCACTTTTATACTCCAGTCCAGTCTTATACTATACTCCACTCTTTTATACTCCTTCTTATACTCCACTTTTATACTCCACTCCTCCAGTCCAGTCTTATACTCCACTTTTATACTCCTCCAGTCTTATACTCCTCTTTTATACTCCTCTTTTATACTCCTCTTTTATACTCCTCTTTTATACTCCAGTCCAGTCTTATACTCCAGTTTTATACTCTTATACTCTTTTATACTCTTTTATACTCCTCTTTTATACTCTTTTATACTCCACTTTTATACTCCAGTCCAGTCTTATACTCCACATTTTATACTCTTTTATACTCTTTTATACTCCACTTTTATACTCCAGTCTTATACTCCACTTTTATACTCCTCTTTTATACTCCTCTTTTATACTCCACTTTTATACTCCTTATACTTTTATACTCCACTCCTTATACTCTTATACTCCACTTTTATACTCCTTATACTCCACAGTCTTATACTCCACTTTTATACTCCACTCCACTCTTATACTCCACTTTTATACTCCCTTATACTCCATACTCCTCTTTTTTATACTCCACTTTTATACTCCACTCCACTCTTATACTCCACTTTTATACTCCTTATACTCCAGTCTATACCTCTTATACTCCACTTTTATACTCCACTTTTATACTCCAGTCCACTTTTATACTCCACTTTTATACTCCCTTATACTCCCTTTTATCCACTCCTCCTCTTTTATACTCCACTTTTATACTCCAGTCCAGTCTTATACTCCACTTTTATACTCACTTTTATCTCCTCTTTTATACTCCTCTTTTATACTCCACTCCAGTTTATACTCCACTTTTATACTCCAGTCCAGTATACTCCTTTTATACTCCTTTTTATACTCCCCTTATACTCTTATACTCCTCCCGTATACTCTTTTTTACTCATTTTATACTCTCTTTTATACTCCACTTTTATACTCCTCTTTTCCATACTTATCCACTCTTTATACTCCAGTCTTATACTCCACTTTTATACTCCACTCCACTCTTATACTCCTTTTATACTTTTATACTCCTCTTTTATACTCCACTTTTATACTCTTATACTCTTTTATACTCCTTTTATACTCCTCTTTTATACTCCACTTTTTATACTCCACTCTTATACTCCACTTTTATACTCCTTTATAGTCCAGTCTTATACTCCTTATACTCCAGTTTATACTCCTTTTATACTCCTCTTTTATACTCCTCCTCTTTTATACTCCTCTTTTATACTCCAGTCCAGTCTTATACTCCCAGTTTTATACTCCTCTTTTATACTCCTCTTTTATACTCCAGTCCAGTCTTATACTCCAGTTTTATACTCCTCTTTTATACTCCTCTTTTATACTTTATACTCCAGTCCAGTCTTATACTCCAGTTTTATACTCCCTTTTATACTCCTCTTTATACTTATACTCCACTTATACTCCACTTTTATACTCCACTTTTATACTCCAGTCCTTTATACTCCTTTTATACTTTTATACTCCACTTTTATACTCCAGTCCAGTCTTATACTCCACTTTTATACTCCTCTTTTATACTCCTCTTTTATACTCTTTTATACTCTTTTATACTCCACTTTTATACTCCAGTCCAGTCTTATACTCCAATTTTATACTCCTCTTTTATACTCCTCTTTTATACTCCCTTCTTATACTCCTCTTTTATACTCCCTTTATACTACTCCACTTTTATACTCCAGTCCAGTCTTATACTCCTCTTATACTCCACTTTTATACTCCTTATACTCCAGTCTTTTATACTCCACTTTTATACTCCGCTTTATACTTTTATACTCCTGTATTATTACTCCACGTCTTATACTCCACTTTTATACTCCTTTTATACTCTTTTATACTCCACTTTTATACTCCAGTCCAGTTCTTTTTCTCAGTCTTATACTCCACTTTTATACTCGTTTATACTCTTTTATACTCCTTTTATACTCCAGTCCAGTCTTATACTCCACTTTTATACTCCACTCCACTCTTATACTCCACTCCAGTTTATACTCCTCTTTTATACTCCTTTTATACTCCACCTTTTTTCCAGTCCAGTCTTATACTCCACTTTTATACTCCACTCCAGTTTATACTCCTCTTTTATACTCCACTTTTATACTCCTTTTATACTTTTCCACTCTTATACTCCACTTTTATACTCCACTTTTTATACTTTTATACTCCACTTTTATACTCCAGTTCTTATACTCCAGTTTTATACTCCATCCTTTTATACTCTTTTATACTCCAGTCCACTCCACTTTTATACTCCTCTTTTATACTCCTCTTTTATACTCCACTCCAGTCCAGTTTATACTCCACTTTTATACTCCTTTTATACTTTTATACTCCACTTTTATACTCCAGTCCAGTCTTATACTCCTCTTTTATACTCCTCTTTTATACTCCAGTATACTCCACTATACTCCAGTCTCCAGCCTCTTTATACTCCTCAGTTTTATACTCCTCTTTTATACTCCCACTCCACTTTTATACTCCACTTTTATACTCCTCTTATACTCCAGTCCTTTTATACTCCTCTTTTATACTCCGGGGACTTTTATACTCCTCTTTTATACTCCAGTCCAGTCTTATACTCCTTATACTCCACTTTTATACTCCTCTTTTATACTCCAGTCCAGTCTTATACTCCAGTTTTATACTCCTCTTTTATACTCCTCTTTTATACTCCAGTCCAGTCTGCTATACTTTATACTCCTTTTATACTCCTTTTATACTCCTCTTTTATACTACCAGTCCATTTATACTCAGTCTATTACTCCACTTTTATACTCCAGTCCAGTCTTATACTCTTTTATACTCCACTTTTATACTCCAGGTCTTATACTACTCCCTTTTATACTCCTTTTATACTCCACTCCTCCTTTTATACTCCACTCCAGTCCCAGTTCTCCTCTTATACTCCACTCCTTTTATACTCCACCTTTATACTCCACTTTTATACTCCTCTTTTATACTCCACTTTTATACTCCAGTCCAGTCTTATACTCCACTTTTATACTCAGTCAGTTTTATACTTTTATACTCCTCTTATTATACTTTATACTCCTCTTTTATACTCCACTTTTACTCCAGTCCAGTCTTATACTCCTTTTATACTCCACTTTTATACTCCAGTCCAGTCTTATACTCCACTTTTATACTCCTCTTTTATACTCTTTTATACTCTTTTATACTCCAGTCCAGTCTTATACTCCACTTTTATACTCCTCTTTTATACTCCACTTTTATACTCTTTTATACTCCTCCAGTCTTATACTATCCACTCCACTTTTATACTCCACTTTTATACTCCTCTTTTATACTCCAGTCCAGTCTTATACTCCACTTTTATACTCCTCTTTTATACTCCTCTTTTATACTCCAGTCCAGTCTTATACTCCACTTTTATACTCCACTTTTATACTCCTTTTTTATACTCCACTTTTATACTCCAGTCCACTTTTATACTCCTCTTTTATACTCCTCTTTTATACTCCTCTTTTATACTCCAGTCCAGTCTTATGCTCCACTTTTATACTCCACTTTTACCTTCCTAAAGCTAAATGCGCCCAGAACAGACACAAACATTGCATTTAAGTCGGGATTAATTGCGAGTCACATCAGACGTGTGATTAATAGGGATGAAATATTTAATGTATATATTGAATCATCCGTCTGCGTCCACGCAGAAATTCCGTGTGTGTTGAAAATCCCCAGTCCGGCTTAAACATAGCACAAGCCAGAAAAAAATAAAGCTTCTGGTGTCGGTTTTACACGCAGCAGTTGCATCAACTCGTACATCGTATTTTACCCCAGGCAGAAAAAAAACAGTAAAAAAAAAAAAGTCCTCGGAACAAACAAAAAGTGAAAAATGCGCGCGGCTTTGGAACGGCAGCAGCAGGAAGTCTGCAAACTCGGCATCTGCTATCAAATCCGCACTGCTGCTGTCAAATCATTTGGAACAATGTACTAATTATTTGTCCAAAAATTATGCTAATTTCCTCTAATTATGTTTTGCTCGCCTGGCGTATAAAGACGAGCGCGTGATTCATGTGTGGCGTTCCCCATTCCGACTCCAACACCCTTTAATTACATCTGACATTCCCAACTTTTCCCTCCCCTTCCTTTTCCCAACTTTTCCATAATGAACTGCTCGGGCAATTAGTGTTTACTTAATGACCTCATAGCTGTGTGTAACGCAGCATAAAGGAGGAGAACCTGTCAGGAAGAGTGGGAAAATGTGGGAGAAAATCCGGCGTTCCCGTAATCCTGACCAAAACATGTCATTCCGTTATTCCCGTTCAACCCGGTTTATGGGACGCAGTCATTCAGCAATTCCTGGATCTTTTATTTCTATTAGTAGATCACCTTCATCCCCAATACCTCCCTCCCTCCCTCCCTCCCTTCCTTCCTTCCTTCTTTCCTCTTTTTTTCTTTTTCATTCATTCTTTCCTTCATGCCGCCTTCTTCCTTCCGTTTGGTCTTTCTTTGTTTGTTTTTTTCTTTTCTTTCTTTATTTCTATCTTTTGATCTTTCTTTCTTGTTCTTTTTCTTTTATTCGTTTTTCTCTACATTCCTTTTCTTCCTTTTGTTATTTCTTTGACTTTCTTTCTATCTTTGTTTGTCTTTCTTTCTTTTTCCTACCTTTAATTGTTCTTTTTTTCTTTCATTCTGTTTCCCCCTACATTATTTGACTTTCTTTCTTTCGTTCAATCTTATTTTTATCTTTCTTTTTGTTACTTTTAATTGTTCTTTCTTTGTTTTTTTTTTTTTTGTCTTTTTTTTCTTTCTTTCTCTCTTTCTCTCTTTCTCTTTTTCTTCCTTCCTTTTGGTCTTTCTTTGTTTCTTTATCTTTTTTCTTTGTTAGTTTCTATCCATCCATCCGTTATTTTTTATCTTTCCGTTTGTTTTTCTTTGTTTTCCCTACATTCTTTTTCTAACTTTTTTCTTCCTTCATTTTTTTTTTTTCTTTTTTTTTCTTCCTTCTTTTGTTCTTGTCCTGTTTTTTTTTTATTATTTTTTACTGTTTTCCCTTCATTCCTTCTTCTTTATTTCATTCTTTGAAAAAAAAGAATCTTTTGCTCCTTCTTTCACTGAACGTTGGGATCGTTCCAGTTAGAATTGTGAGAAAGAACAATAGGAATTGGGAATAAAAACATGACAGGAATTCCCAGAGTCAGGCTGGAATTGGAAGGTACAATATTCAGGGATTGTGATTTTTGTGAAAAAAAAAAAGTGAGTAAAATAAATAAATAAATAAATTGTAAGTCAAATTGTAGGGGATCGTGAAGGGGGAAAAAAAATCTGGAATTATGGAATGTCGGAATGACGTGAGGGGGACAAAGTTTGGCAGACAAAATTCCCCTCCCCAAAAAAGTCAATAATTTGCAAGGGGGAAAAAAAATGGAATTGCGTGGAGGAAGAAAGGAATGAATTATGAGGAAACAGAGAAAACCGATTGTGAGAAAAGGGGGAGGGGCGTGGATCTCATTGGACTAAGGCGCTGGGCTGAGGATCGGAAGATCCGGGTTCGAGCCCCCCCTGGTATGGCCAAGCTGCCGCCCTTGGGAATTGTCAAAATTGCTTGGAAAAACTTTTATTCCAGGAGGAATAAAAAAGTAAAAAAAAAAAAAATACAGGGATTGTGAGCTAAAAAAAAAAAAAATATATATATATATATATATATATAAATATAAAATTGCAAGTAAAAATTAATTAATTAATCGTGAAAAAAAAATCCTGAGGGAAAGAAATCTCGGAATGTCGGAATTGCGTGATGGGAATTTTTTTGGGGGAGAAATTGTCAGGAAAAAGTTCTCGAGTCGATAATTGTGAGGGAAAAAAACTGGAGGAAGGAAAAAATAAATAAAGTGGGAATTGTGAAAAAGAGAAAGTCACATATACTGCCAGAGGACCAGATCATATCAGGGAGGAATTCCGGGATATAGAATGGGCTCGATCCTGGGGTTAAATGGGCTCGATCCTGGGGTTAAATGGGCTCGATCCTGGGGTTAAATGGGCTCGATCCTGGGGTTAAATGGGCTCGATCCTGGGGTTAAATGGGCTCGATCCTGGGGTTAAGTGCTTTGGGCTTCCGAATTTGAAAGATGGATGAAAGCTGGTTTGGGTTTGTGAATAAGACGTTGGTTACGAGATGTCCTCCTAGGCGTCTCGGAGTGTTGAGGTATCAGCGGGCCGTGCCGTGCCAGACCGGTCTCTCAAAATAGTCTCACCTGAAATAGTTCCTGGAAGCGCAGAGCACAGCGACGAGCCAAGATGAATCACGGCGCCGCCAGGCTGCAGCTCGTACCTCAGCCTGTGTAATACAGATCAACGCCAGACTTTCCATTCATTCATTCATTCATTCCTGAACGGATCCGTTATCGAGTTTTTGTTTGTTTGTTTGTTTGTTTTGAATCTGAAATCACTTTTTTCTCCTTCCTGTAGGTATTGGTGGCTTTATGGTTCGCCAGAGGAGCAAGACCGGACAAGGCAAAACCAAACGATGCCTGAGCAGGAAGGACTCCACGGGATCGCTCGCCGAAAACCCCACTGGGAAAGATGACGGTGAGATCCAAAATACCGCTTTCATTTTACTACCTGCCCTTGAGACTTGGGTTGCCAGTGTTGTAGTTTTTACACCAACCATTTTGAAGGAAAGGATTCAGATGGAAAGAGGGGGCGCCGTGGTTTAGTGGTTCGCCTCACACCGCCAGGGTCCGGGTTTCGATTCCCGTCTCGGCCATGTGTGTGTGGAGTTTGTGCATGTTCTCCCTGTGTCTCAGGGGGTTTTTCTCCGGGTTCTCCGGTTTCCTCCCCCGGTCCAAAAACATGCACGGTAGGTTGATTGGCACCTTGGAAAATTGTCCCTAGTGTATGAATGTGTGTGTGTGTGATGGGTTGGCATTCCATCCAGGGTGTATCCTGCCTTAATGCCCATAGACGCCTGAGATACACAGAAGGCATGTTGACACCTAATACAACTACTATGTTCTTTTTTTTCCACTTTCCCGCGGTCCTGTTAATAACGGGGTAAATAAAGGGTCCAAGGCGAGGTGCCAAAACATACGAGTTTTAATAAGAATAATAATCTGAAGGCATAATAGTCCACCAGAAGGCAGAAAAACCAATCCTCCCGACACATGAGAAGCAGACAAGAATCATCCGACACCGCAAAACCCTTAAATACCCAGCGAGACGCCTGCCGAACCGGAAACGCGCTCCGGAAAACCCGGAAGTTCGAGCCTCGAGACCGGGGGATCCGGATCCTATGCTGTGCTATGTTTATGTCAGTTTTCAATTCCCAATCCTGATGAACACAATATACTGTATAGATATATCCACTATATATATATATATATATATAGCAATATAAATAAAATAAGAATAATAATATAATATAATATATATATATATATATATATATATATATATATATATATATATATATATATATATATATATATATATATATCTAGCTATATATATATATATATATATATAATATATAATACTACAATAAAAATAGATACCGATACATAATTAAAAAATACTCACAATTATTAAAAATACCAATTATACTAAAATAAACCTAAAAATAGACTTACATAATAAAATACATAATAAAATAAATAATAATAAAAAATAATCAACAATAATAATAATAAGAACCTACAATAGAATAATAATTAAAATGATAAAATAAAAATGAATGATGAATGAATAATAAAATGATGAAATAAAAATATAACAATAACAATAAAATAATATCATAATGATGAATAATAAAATGATAAACCAATAAAAATGATACATTAATTACAATAATACTACAATTATAAAATAACAATATAATAATAATAATAATAATAATAATAAATGGAATAATAAAATGATAAACCAATAAAAATAGATACATTAATACATTAATTACAATAATACTACAATTATAAATTATAACAAATAAATAAAATAAAATAACTAATGGAATATAAAATAATAAAATAATAACATTAATTAAATAAACACAATACAATATAAATAAAATACAATAATTACTATAATAATAATGGAAATAAATACAATAAAATAATAATAAACATAAGGCACTTTAAAATAACAATATAACAAATAATAATAATAATAATGGAATAATACAATGAATAATAAAATGATAATAAAATAACAATAATAATACAATAATAATTATAATAATAGATACATTAATCAAAACTACAATATAAATAATAAATAAATAATAATAATAATAATAATGGAATAATAAAATGATAAACCAATAAAAATAGATACATTAATTACAATAATACTACAATTATAAAATAACAATATAAATAAATAAAATAATAATAATAATAATAATATAATAATAAAAATAATAAAATGCTAAACTCAATAATAAACTACAAATAAAACATATAAATGATAATAATAAAATAAAAATAACATTAATAAAAAATAAAATAAACAATAGATACTGAATAATAAAAATGAAAAATATATATATACCTACAACGACACAGAGTATAGTGTGTATAAATACTATATTTCCTGAGACCTCCCCACTGTATCGTCCATCTGTGTTGCTAGTCTCACGTCGCTCCTCCTCTGTTTGCTCAGGCTGGAACGAAGCCGACACGCCTGTAGACGAGGCGCCGCCGGTGGTGGCCGAGCCTTTGGAGAAGGTCAAGAAGAGGTACAGGAAGAAGAAAACCAAACTGGAGGAGGCCTTCCCTTCATACCTTCAGGTACATCAGTGTATACCGCGCTTCTTTACTCTGAAATTCTGTGCCCTGGATTTAACCACCAAGCTACCACTAGTGGGCCCTTGAGCAAGGCCCTTAACCCTCAATTGCTCAGTTGTAAGTCGCTCTGGATAAGGGCATCCGCCAAATTCTGTAAATGTAAGTGGGGGGCTGGGTGGTCATTATTTGTATTATTTTCTATTATTTTATTTTTATTATTATTTTAAATTTGTATTATTATTAGTTTGTTTTTATTGTTTTCTCATTTTTTTATTTCTAGTATTATTTGTTTTTTTGTGATTATTTTAATTATTATTTTATTTTTATTGTTATTTTATAATTGTAGTATTATTGTAATTAGTTTATTTTTTATTTGGTTTAGCATTTTATTGTTCCATTATTATTATTATTATGATCATCATCGTTTTATTTCTAATTATTTTTTATGATTATTTTCTTATTATTGTGATTTCTTTTTACTATTATTATTATTATTATTATTAGTTTATTTGACTTTTATTTTTTATTGTTTAATGATTTTATTTAATTTTTATTTCTTAGTATTTTACTTTCTAATTGTATTTTTGTTATTAGTTTATTTATTTTTATCATTTTATTATTATTATGATTACCATTATAATTATTGACATTTATTTAGATTTTCTATTGTTTACTATTGTCATTATTATATTGTTATATTTATCTCGGCGTTTCTCCGTGCTGCTCCGTGTTTATAACACGCGTACTTTCCTTTAGATTCGCTTTGGGATAAATATTTACATTCATTAGTGTTGTGTAAATAAAAACATGCAGGATGTAACGAGCTGTTCAGCTGTGCACTAATTATCATGTATATTTTTATAGCATGTGTCTGTGATGAAGCCGAGATGAAGAACAACGTGTGAAATTATTTCACTCTACATTTATTAGTATTTAATGTAGACGTGACGTACAACTGTAGCATCATTATACTGTTTAGTCATGAATAATAATAATAATAATCATCATCATGTTTTATATAGTGCTTAATCCTGGCTCATGAAGGGTCGAACTGCTACATAACTGTTATATAACATCCAATACAGCTTTCACACTCACTCACTATATAGACATTCTGTTCTGACTGTTAGAACAGGATGGATGGATGGACTGATGGATGGGACTGAGTGGATGATGGGTGGGTGGGTGGATGGGATGGATGATGGATGGATGGATGGATGGATGGATGGGTGGAGTGGGTGGGATGGATGGGTGGGTGGTGGATGGATGGATGGATGGATGGATGGGTGGATGGATGGATGGATGGGTGGGTGGGTGGAGGATGATGGATGGAGGATGATGGGTGGATGGATGATGGGATGGATGGATGTAGATGGTGATGATGGTGGATGGATGGAGGTGGGTTGGAGATACTGTAGATGATGGGTGGATGGATAGATAGATGATGGATGGAGGGATGGAGCTGGATGGATGATAGATGGGGATGGAGATACTGATGATGGGGGCTGGGTGAGATACTGGATGGCTTGATGTAGATAGATGGATGCGATGGATGGAGATGGATGGATGATGGATGATGGACTGGCGGATACTGAGATGATATGGATAGATAGATGATGGATGGATGGATGGAGATAGATGGATGGGATATGGAGACTGATGGGATGATGGGATGATGGATAGATGATGATGGAGATGGGTAGATAGGATGATTGAGGGATGGGATACTAGATAGGATGGATAGGATGATGGATGGATGGATGGATAGATGGATGGATAGATGGATGGAGATACTGTAGATGATGGGTGGATGGATAGATAGATGATGGATGAAGCAATGGAGAATCTGACTCTGACCCTGACCCTCACTCTGACTTTGACCCTGACCCTTGTTCTGACCCTCACCCTGACTCGGTCCCTGTCTCTGACTCTGATCCACACTCTGACTATGAACCTGATTCTGACCCTCACCCTGACTCTGACTTTGATCCACACTCTGACTATGAACCTGATTCTGACCCTCACCCTGACTCGGTCCCTGTCTCTGACTCTGATCCACACCCTGACTGTGAACCTGATTCTGACCCTCACCCTGACTCGGTCCCTGTCTCTGACTCTGATCCACACTCTGACTATGAACCTGATTCTGACCCTCACCCTGACTCGGTCCCTGTCTCTGACTTTGATCCACACTCTGACTATGAACCTGATTCTGACCCTCACCCTGACTCTGACTTTGATCCACACTCTGATTCTGACCCTGACTCTGACTCTGATCCACACCCTGACTGTGAACCTGATTCTGACCCTCACCTTGACTCGGTCCCTGACTCTGACCCTGACTCTGACTCTGACCCTGAAATGCATTATTAGATGATAAATAAGAGCTCGTTATGGTGGTGTGGTGTGAGATCTCACACCCCTGTGGTGCAGTACTTGGGGTCCGTGGCTGGTTCTCGGCCCTTGCGCTCCCTCCATGCATTAAGTGCCCCAGCTGTCATTTCAGTCTCTTCTTGTCCCGCCTCGAATTAAACGTAAAGGTCCTCACCGGGGGAGACGCGTCTGTAATGAATGATTGAAATCCCTGTGCACTGGGTGTTTAATGTTTTACAGCAGGAGAGAGCGGTCAGACTAATCACGGAGACGTGTCCGATACGGCCGAGCCACAGAGATCTCGTCTTTTTACACTTCATTATCAAATCTCTCCTCACAGCAGATCTTTATGTACTTATACGTATTACTGCATGACGCTGTTCATGCATTTTCATTTATTTATTTGTTTTGTTTATTTATTTATTTTTAAAATCTGATTAAATTAATGATATTCGTTTTTAACAGTATATTATTACAGTAATTATATATATATATTTTTTTTATTTTATATATATATATATATATAATTTAAATATTGTATAATATCTGGGAATTATTTTAATTACACACATTGCTTGTACTTTGTTAAACTTAAACATTGTTTTATACGATTGGCGTGTTTTTTAGTTATTTATGTATTTATTTATTTATTTATATACCACACACACACACACACACAATAAATCCCTATTTATTTATTTTTGTTTTATTTATCTTATCCTAATTATATAAATGATACCAGCCACCTACTTTTCTTTTCTTTCTTTTAACATCCTCACAGTGTTTATTTTTTTTAATTGTTATTTTATTATATTTTTATCTAATTATATAAATGATACCAGCCACCTACATTTTTTTTTTTTTCTTTTCTTTTTTTTTTAATAGTTGTTAAATGTCACTCCATCTTGTTTTTTTTTTTATTTTAATAAAATAAATCTCTAATCTTCTATCTATCTATCTATCTATCTATCTATCTATCTATCTATCTATCTATCTATCTATCTAATCTATCTATCTATCTATCTATTTATTTAATCTACTTCTATATCTAATTCTATAAATGATCCACCCACCCTTTTTTTTAAATAGTTGCATAAATTGCATTGATATTCATCTAGTGTGTTTTTAATTTAATAATAAATCTTTTATTTATTATTTTTCCTTTCTTTATGTATATAATTCTATAAATTATTCAATCCACCCCATTTTTTTTAAAATAGTTGCATAAATTGCTCTATTCACCCAGTGTGTGGTGTTGTGTGTGTGTGTGTGTGTGTGGTGTGTGTATATATATATATATATATATATATATATATTATATAATATATATATATATATATATATATGTATATATATAATACATCTTTTATTGTTTTTGTTTCATTTTTTTCTTTTTTTCTTTAATCATTCTATAAATTGTATTATCCACTAATTAATATTTTTATTTATAATACCATAAATATGACACCATCCACCCAAATGTTTTCAAATGTATTTTTATTTTAAGCAGGACATTTTTGTAGCACATTTTCCCTCCACTGAAATGTCCCTGATCATTAATGTCCCTGGTTTTGTTCTATAAAGCTGTGCTCCCACCACCGCCACCCTGCTTCATTCCCACCACGTGCTTCTCCCGCTCCCACCACCGTGCTTCTTCATTCCACCCCCACCACCCTGCTTCATTCCCACCACCCTGCTTCACTCCCACCACCCTGCTTCCCGCCACCGTGCTTCATTCCCACCGTGCCATTCCCCCCCCTGCTTCCACCACCGTGCTTCATTCCCACCGTGCCACCCTGCTTCATTCCCACCACCGTGCTTCATTCCCACCACCCCCATTCCCGCCACCATTCCCGCCCCTGCTTCCCAGCCCGCCACCGTACTGCATTCCCCCATTCCCGCCACCAACCGTGCTTCTTCCCCACCACCCTGCTTCATTCCCACCACCCGCACTGCTCACTCCCACCACCGTTCCCACCCCCTGCTTCATTCCCACCACCGTGCTTCATTCCCTGCTTCACCGTTCCTGCTTCATTCCCGCCACCGTGCTTCATTCCCGTGCTTCATTCCCCCACCGTGCTTCATTCCCGCCCCGTGCTTCACCGTGCTTTACTCCCACCACCATGCTTCATTCCCACCACCGCTTCACTCCCACCACCCTGCTTCACTCCCACCACCCTGCTTCATTCCCACCACCCTGCTTCATTCCCACCACCCTGCTTCACTCCCACCACCGTGCTTCATTCCCACCACCGTGCTTCATTCCCACCACCCTGCTTCATCCACCGTGCTTCATTCCCGCCCTGCCACCGTGCTTCATTCCCGCCACCGTGCTTCATTCCCGCCACCTGCTTCATTCCCACCACCCTGCTTCATTCCCCCACCCTGCTTCACTCCCCCCACCCTGCTTCACTCCCGCCACCGTGCTTCATCACTCCCACCACCGTGCTTCATTCCCACCACCCTGCTTCACTCCCACCACCCTGCTTCACTCCCACCACCCTGCTTCACTGTTCTCCACCCTGCTTCATTCCCTCCACCCTGCTTCATCCACCACCGTCCCTCCCACCACCCTGCTTCATTCCCTCCCACCCTGCTTCCCACATTCCCACCCGTGCTTCATTCCCACCACCCTGCCATTCCCACCCGCCACACCCTGCTTCACCCTGCTTCACTCCCGCCACCGCTTCATTCCCTCCACCCTGCTTCATTCCCACCACCGTGCTTCATTCCCACCACCATGCTTCATTCCCACCACCGTGCTTCATTCACCCATGCCACTCCCCCACCGTGCTTCACTCCCACCACCCTGCTTCCCGCCACCCTGCTTCATTCCCCCACCGTGCCATTCCCGCCACCTGCTTCCCACCATTCCCGCCACCGTGCTTCATTCCCGCCACCGTGCCACCCTGCTTCATTCCCACCGTGCCATTCCCGCCCCTGCTTCATTCCCGCCACCGTGCTTCATTCCCGCCACCCCATTCCCGCCACCGTGCTTCATTCCCGCCACCTTCACTCCCGCCACCGTGCTTCATTCCCGCCACCGTGCCATTCCCGCCACCGTGCTTCATCACTCCCGCCACCGTGCCATTCCCGCCACCGTGCTTCATTCCCACCACCGTGCTTCATTCCCACCACCCGTGCTTCACTCCCACCACCCGTGCTCACTCCCATTCCCACCACCGCTTCACTCCCACCACCCTGCTTCACTCCCACCACCCTGCTTCACTCCCACCACCCTGCTTCACTCCCACCACCCTGCTTCACTCCCACCACCCCCCCCCGTGCTTCACTCCCCCACCCGTGCTTCACTCCCACCACCCTGCTTCACTCCCACCACTCCCATTCCCTGCCACCGTGCTTCATTCCCACCACCTGCTTCATTAACCAACCCAACCCAAAACCCACCCTGCTTCATTCCCGCCACCGTGCTTCATTCCCGCCACCGTGCTTCATTCCCGCCACCGTGCTTCATTCCCGCCACCGTGCTTCACTCCCACCACCCTGCTTCATCACTCCCATTCCCACCCCGTGCTTCACTCCCACCACCCTGCTTCACTCCCACCACCCTGCTTCACTCCCACCACCCTGCTTCACTCCCCCCACCCTGCTTCACTCCCACCACCCCCCTGCTTCACTCCCACCACCCTGCTTCCCACCCCGTGCTTCATTCCCACCACCGTGCTTCTCCCCCACCGTGCTTCATTCCCGCCCCCTGCTTCTTCCCACCACCGTGCTTCTCCCCCCACCGCTTCACTCCCACCACCCTGCTTCACTCCCACCACCTGCTTCACTCCTTCACCACCCTGCTTCACTCCCGCCACCCTGCTTCACTCCCCCACCACACCGTGCTTCACTCCCACCACCCTGCTTCACTCCCACCACCCGTGCTTCACTCCCACCACCCTGCTTCACTCCCACCACCCTGCTTCACTCCCACCACCCTGCTTCACTCCCACCACCCTGCTTCACTCCCACCACCCTGCTTCACTCCCACCACCCTGCTTCACTCTGCTTCATTCCCACCACCGTGCTTCACTCCCACCACCCTGCTTTCCCACCACTCCCACCATTCCCCGCTTCATTTCCCACCACCCCCTGCTTCATTCCCACCACCGCCACCCTGCTTCATTCCCGCCACCGTGCTTCATTCCCGCCACCGTGCTTCATTCCCGCCACCGTGCTTCATTCCCGCCACCGTGCTTCATTCCCGCCACCGTGCTTCATTCCCACCACCCCCTTCCACCACCGTGCTTCACTGCTTCATTGCCGCTTCACTCCCACCACCCTGCTTCATTCCCGCCACCCTGCTTCATTCCCCCACCGCTTCACTCCCACCACCCTGCTTCATTCCCGCCACCCGCTTCATTCCCTCCACCCTGCTTCATTTACCCGCCACCTTCCACCCGCCACCCTGCTTCATTCCCTCCATTCCCGCCCCTGCTTCATTCCCGTGCCACCCGCCACCCTGCTTCACCCTGCTTCTCCACCCTGCTTCACCACCCTGCTTCATTCCCTCCACCCTGCTTCACTCCCCCACCTTCCCGCCACCGTGCTTCATTCCCTGCCACCCGCCACCCTGCTTCATCCCTCCCTGCCACCCGCCACCCTGCTTCACCCTGCTTTCCCACCACCCGCTTCACTCCCACCACCTGCTTTCACCCCACCACCCTGCTTCATTCCCACCCCGTGCTTCACACCACTGCTTCATTCCCCCCCCACCATTCCCGCCCCGTGCTTCCCACCACCGTGCTTTCCCGCCACCGTGCTTCATCGCCACTCCCGTGTCATTTCCCACCACCGTGCTCACTCCCACCATTCCCACCACCGTGCTTCACTCCCACCCCCGTGCTTCACTCCCACCACCCTGCTTCACTCCCACCACCGTGCTTCACTCCCACCACCCTGCTTCATTCCCCCCACCCTGCTTCACTCACTCCCACCACCGTGCTTCATTCCCACCACCCTGCTTCACTCCCACCCGCTTCACTCCCACCACCCTGCTTCACTCCCACCACCCTGCTTCACTCCCACCACCCTGCTTCACTCCCACCCTGTGCTTCACTCCCACCACCGCTTCACTCCCACCACCCTGCTTCACTCCCCCACCCTGCTTCACTCCCACCACCCTGCTTCACTCCCACCACCCTGCTTCACTCCCACCACCCTGCTTCATTCCCACCACCGTGCTTCACTCCCACCACCGTGCTTCACTCCCACCACCGTGCTTCACTCCCACCACCCTGCTTCACTCCCACCACCCTGCTTCACTCCCACCACCGTGCTTCACTCCCACCACCCTGCTTCCCACCACCGTGCTTCTCCCACCACCGTGCTTCATTCCCACCCCTGCTTCACTCCCACCACCCTGCTTCATTCCCAGGATTCAGAGTTGTTTTTTTCTGAGTTGCTCATTGTGTTTTGTGTTTTGCTGTGTTTTTCCAGGAGGCTTTCTTTGGGAAGGAGCTCTTGGATAAGAGTAAACAGAGTAAGCAGGCGTTGGAGACGCGCTCGTTGGAGGACGACGTTCCACACAGAGACAGCAAAGCGCCCAGCTTCCTGGATCCCTCCTCACATCCGCTCCTCAGTGCTGCAACCACTCCCATCTCCGGAAAAGCTGGGACTCTGCGTATGTACAGACACACACACACCCACACACACACACACACACACACACACACACACACACTACGTAATTATACAGATAAACCTTGCTTTCTCCCTACAATGCACTCCATAATTGGGAGGTAAAAGGTATCTTTTCCGTCCATCACTTCCTGTCGGCGTCTCCAGAGCCTGTATGGGACGGATAGCGCGCCGTATCACTTCTTCTCGTCTTCCTCCGCCCGGAACGAAGCAGAACGCTAAAACACACTCGTTTATCTCCTGCACAGGGGGGCGTGCATGTGGTGGGAGGGGTAGAATTCATGTTTTGCGTCCTCTTTGATCTTTAACAAGTGCATTCTTGAAGGCAGTTGAAGAAGAAGCTCATTTCAGTCCACTCATTGTCCCGTGTTCCTCCTCATCCTCACTTCTGTCACGCTTCATTTAAACCCTGCCTCGCAGACCAGCACTCATCTCCGAGCCCTGAGTGCGAGCCAGGCCTAAGCTGCACTTAAAACCCAATTTACCAGCCCTTATCCCAGTTCCCTCCCCCTTCCCTCCCCCTCCCCACATCCCCCGACCCCCCCCCCCCCCCCGTCTTGGCCACTTTGGAACGGCATAAAAGCCTCAGTAATCAGTCGCCTTTTTTTTTTTTTTTTCTTTTTCTTTTTTTTTTCTTTTTTTTTGGGGGGGGGGGGTTTTATTTCGCTTGAGTTCATTTTTGAGAAGAGACTTTCCGCTGTGTCCTAAAAGATACACTGATCTTTATTTCATTATTTGTTTTCTTTTCATCTTATTTATTTATTTTTTCCTCTCTCTCTCTCCTCTCTCTCATTCAGAACATGAATGTCGTTCATTGTGTATATATATGTATGTATATCATGTGTGTGTGTGTGTGTGTGTGTGTGTGTGTGTGTGTGTGTGTGAATTTATACACATTTCATGAAATTTGTGTTGTTTATTTGGGTGATATTTACTCTATTAATCATGATCACATTTGCTTTAAATTTTTCATGCAGATTATTTATTTCTGTATATTTGTTTGTGTTTATCATTATTCAGCATCATGTTTTATTTTGGGGTGTAACGATACATCGCTTTGGGGGGGGGGAAACCTGACGATTAAATAAGGAATCAAAAAGATCCGGGTGCTTCAAAAAAAAGACCACCAAAGTCTTGAAACGTTTTGCTACCACCTGTAATTACACGCTTTCAACACTAGAGCGTCCAATCCGTACTGCTAAAATATACCTGGTCACATGATCACGCATAAACAATAGCTCATATTTATAATACAAATAACAGCAGGAGTTTATGAATGACATCGTCTCTACACCACTGACGTCGCCGGGACCTGAGGAGGAGGAGGAGGAGGAGGTTTAGGGTCATTTTAGCCGCCTTTGGAGCTCTGTTTAATTATTTCACGAAAAACATTAGTTAAGTTAAAAAAAAAACGCTCTCAAAAAACGCTCTCCTAAATCATCAATCAATAACATAACCATGATCTATCATAATCTAAAATGAAATAATTTATTTTAATAACTCATTTATTTATTTAATAACTATTTATTTAAATAATTCTATAGTTTCTGCCCAGCGTATTTTATTTATTTGTCTGTTTACTTATTTATTTTGACTCTTAAGTTACACTATCCACCCCGTGTATTTTATTTTATTTATTTATTTATTTTAATAGTTCTGCAAGTCTCACCGTCCACCCAGCGTATTTTATTCGTCTTTTTTGTTTGATTTTCTTTTTTCTTTTTAAATCAAAGTTTTTTTTTTTATTACTTAAATTATTTATTTTTAGATTTAGATTTCTATTCTGCTTTATTTATTTTATATATATATATATATATATATATATTATATATATATATATATATATATATATATATATATATATTATATATATAATATATATATATATAATATATTATTTGAATAATTCTGTAATTTGCACTATTTTTGTTTTATTTTTAATGAATGAATGATTATTCATTTGTTTTTAATTTTGTAAAAAAAACAACAAAAAAAAAAACACGCATTTAATTAATTTTTTTACGATTCTATAAATTATACGTCCCACCCAGTGTTTATTATAAAAAATATCTATATTTAAAAATAATCATTTAAATTGCACTATCCCCCTCTTAGTTTGTTTTATTTACACATTCATTCATGTTTATAATTCATAT
This sequence comes from Kryptopterus vitreolus, assembly GCA_030449085.1. Lineage (NCBI taxonomy): Eukaryota > Metazoa > Chordata > Actinopteri > Siluriformes > Siluridae > Kryptopterus > Kryptopterus vitreolus. The sequence goes on along the minus strand of JACRUU010000008.1, from coordinate 2,952,130 downwards.
TTATAATTAAGTGTTTTTACTCGGCTAAAAGCTTTTTTGGTGGAAACGCTCTCCAAAGTGGATCAGTGTGAAAAGGCATGTTAGCGTCGCAGTGTGGACTTTGTGGGAGGGAGGGGAAAAAAAAGGCTTTCATGTCAAGTTCGGCTTTATCATTTGGTCCATGTACAGTTCAGTACACTGTTAAACGAAAACAACGAACCACCAGGGGACTCCAGCAATCAACACAAAACCACACAACTGCACACAACTCCGCACTAACAACATAAAGTGCACATGTGCAAAATCCGGTGGCAAAAAAAACAACCTTTGACCAATTTTTTGTCAACGCGTCAAAGAGACGGAAAGTAAATAAACAACGCATCACCACAACCGAGATTCACTCTGTAAAAGTGCTACATTTACTTTTCAGTTTTGAGAAATGATCGAAAATGACGAAAATTTTGTTTTGTTTTGAAACAAAACAATAATTTGGACGCTTTTGCCGAAAACCCACGTTAATTTGATTAAGATTTAAGTAATATTTTACCGAGATTCACTCTGTAAAAGTGCTACATTTACTTTTCAGTTTTGAGAAATGATCGCAAACGAAAATTTTGTTTTGTTTTGAAACAAAACGAAAATTTGGACGCTTTTCCTGAAAACCCACGTTAGATTTAAGTAAAATATCTTTTTTTAATGAATTTAATTTGTTAATGAGCAAATTTAAGTTATACCTTTATTTTAAGTAATATTTTACCGAGACGCTTTTCACTATTTTAAAAGTGCTACATTTACTTTTCACTTTTGAGAAATGATCGCTTAGATTGAAGTAAAAGTAACTTTTACCGAAAATTTTGTTTTGTTTTGAAACAAAAGCGAAAATTTGGACGCTTTTGACGAAAACCGACGTTAGATTTAAGTAATATTTAAGTAATATTTAAGTAATATTTTACCGAGATTCACTATTTTAAAAGTGCTACATTTACTTTTCACTTTTGAGAAATGATCGCAAGCGAAAATTTTGAAAATTTTGTTTTGAAACAAAACAATAATTTGGACGCTTTTGACGAAAACAGGCATTATATTTAAGTAATATTTAAGTAATCTTTAAGTAATATTTTACCGAGATTCACTCTGTAAAAGTGCTACATTTACTTTTCAATTTTGAGAAATGATCATAAACGAAAATTTTGTTTTGTTTTGAAACAAAACGAAAATTTGGACGCTTTTCCTGAAAACCCACGTTAGATTTAAGTAATATTTAATGAATCTTTTTAAAGTAATATTTTACCGAGATTCACTCTGTAAAAGTGCTACATTTACTTTTCACTTTTGAGAAATGATTCGCAAAGCGAAAATTTTGTTTTGTTTTGAAACAAAAGCGAATAATTTGGACGCTTTTGCCGAAAACCCACGCTACATTTACTTTTCATTTTAAAACGTTAGATTTAAGTAATATTTAAGTAATATTTAAGTAATATTTTACCGAGATTCACTATTTTAAAAGTGCTACATTTACTTTTCACTTTTGAGAAATGATCGCAAACGAAAATTTTGTTTTGTTTTGAAACAAAACGAATAATTTGGACGCTTTTGACGAAAACAGGCATTATATTTAAGTAATATTTAAGTAATCTATTTTAAGTAATATTTTACCGAGATTCACTATTTTAAAAGTGCTACATTTACTTTTCAGTTTTGAGAAATGATCGCAAACGAAAATTTTGTTTTGTTTTGAAACAAAACGAAAATTTGGACGCTTTTGCCGAAAACCGACGTTAGATTTAAGTAATATTTAAGTAACTATTTAATATCTTTAAGTAATATTTTACCGAGATTCACTATTTTAAAAGTGCTACATTTACTTTTCACTTTTGAGAAATGATCGCAAACGAAAATTTTGTTTTAAAACAAAACAATAATTTGGACGCTTTTGACGAAAACCCACGTTAGATTTTAATATTTAAGTAATATTTAAGTAATATTTAAGTAATATTTTACCGAGATTCACTATTTTAAAAGTGCTACATTTACTTTTCACTTTTGAGAAATGATCGCAAACGAAAATTTTGTTTTGTTTTGAAAACAAAACGAAAATTTGGACGCTTTTGACGAAAACCCACGTTAGATTTAAGCTTTTAATATTTAAGTAATATTTAAGTAATATTTTACCGAGATTCACTCTGTAAAAGTGCTACATTTAACTTTTCAACTTTTGAGAAATGATCATAAACGAAAATTTTGTTTTGTTTTGAAACAAAACGAAAATTTGGACGCTTTTCCTGAAAACCCACGTATTTTAGATTTAAGCTTTTAATCAATTGAGAATGATCATAACGAAAATTTTGTTTTGTTTAGAAAAACGTTAAGTAATATTTAAGTAATATCTTTTTATTTAAGTAATATTTTACCGAGATTCACTATTTTAAAAGTGCTACATTTACTTTTCAGTTTTGAGAAATGATCGCAAACGAAAATTTTGTTTTGTTTTGAAACAAAGCGAAAATTTGGACGCTTTTGACGAAAACCCGACGTTAGATTTAAGTAATATTTAAGTAATATTTAAGTAATATTTTACCGAGATTCACTCTATTTTAAAAGTGCTACATCTACTTTTCATTGAGAAATGTAAAAGTTTTAAAACAAAACAATAATTTGCTACATTTACTTTTCACTTTTGAGAAATGATCATAAACGAAAATTTTTTGTTTTGTTTTAAAACAAAACAATAATTTGGACGCTTTTGACGAAAACAGGCATTATATTTAAGTAATATTTTACCGAGATTTACTCTGTAAAATTGCTACATTTACTTTTCACTTTTGAGAAATGATCATAAACGAAAATTTTGTTTTGTTTTGGACGCTGAAAATTTGGACGCTTTTCCTGAAAACCCACGTTAGATTTAAGTAATATTTAAGAATCTTTTTAAAGTAATATTTTACCGAGATTCACTATTTTAAAAGTGCTACATTTACTTTTCACTTTTGAGAAATGATCGCAAACGAAAATTTTGTTTTGTTTTGAAACAAAATGAAAATTTGGACGCTTTTCCTGAAAACCCACGTTAGATTTAAGTAATATTTAAGTAATATTTTACCGAGATTTCACTCTGTAAAAGTGCTGTGTTTACGTTTCACTTTTGAGAAATGATCACAAACGAAAATTTGGACGTTTTTGACGAAAACCGACATTTTCAAATCCTCCTTTAACGTGACCTGGCTAATCATGAACAAACTACCAGTGATGGATGAACTAGTTGAGTTCATTTAGATTTAAGTAATCTTTAAGTAATTTTTTACCGAAATGATGATTTTTTTTTACCGCAAGCGAAAATTTGGACGCTTTTGACGCAAACCGACGTTTTCAAATCCTCCTTTTCGTCCACTTTGCGTTTATTTAACGTGACTTTTTAGGCGTACTCGTTTATTTTCCTTCGCTCAGATTTTCTTCGAACACTTTTCCGAACCCAATCCCGAGTGTATCGTTACACCCGTAACGTTCAGCAGCGCTTTCCCCCGGGTGCAATGCTGAGTCCGTTTTTATTGTTACGTTGAGTGCGATGCCTCAGAAACCGTTATTCTCTCGATCTTCAGCAAGTGCACAGGACCACTTAACCGAGTTGGTTCTCCATTCAGACGACGATCTCCTCGGGATGCTGTCGGATGCGGGCCACGATTCAGGTAGACCCCTCCCCCCCTCTCCAAGCCCCTCCCCCTTTTTGTCCAGAGTGTAGTCCCTGGCTAAGCCTTCTGGCTCTGTCCTCCTTCTGCACATGCTCCCTCTAACCCAAATTGATGCAGCACACTCTCTCTCTTTTTTTTTTTTTATCACATACTCGTTTGGCTTTGTTGCAATGTTCCTGATTTGCTTTCATTCTATGCGCCATGTTTTTTTGTTTTCCTTTGCATTGATTTTAACGCTTTGGTTTGTTGTTTTTTTGTTTGTTTTTATCTGGTTTGGGTTCCTGTAGGTCTTGATTTATACCCTTTCCAGGTGGACAGCTCCCCTTCTTCGTTCGGTAAGAGCTTGCTGGTAGAGCAGCTTTGGCTGTAAGAGTAGCGCTGTCCTGTTTATTTATATATATATATATATAGTATATATATATATATATATATATATATATATATATATAATTTTTTCCACTCTTCCTGCTTCTCTGAATCCTGCCCATGCATGTCTTTCCTGTACTTACCATCTCCACTCTTCTCTGCCCCCTGTTTTCCGACACTAACCGAACCGCATGCAGCTCTAATCCGAGTCCAGGTCTGGATTGACGTTGTGGTCGAGTCTCGCCTCGTAGTGCAGGAACGAAGATTATCTAAATGTGAAGCTTTTAATGAATATATAGAGTGAAATCCTTTACTTCACATAACCCAGCCTGTTTTAGAAGCTGGGGGAGGGGCAGCCATGATACAGCGCCCCCCTTTAGGGCCTTGTTCAAGGACCCAAGGGTGGCAGCTTGGCAATACCAGGGCTCGAACCCCCGACCTTCTGATCGGCAGCCCAGCACTTAGACCACTGAGCTACACCACCCCCCCTCCTCCTCCTCCTCCTCCTCAGTGACGGATCCTATATTAATTTACTCCTGGAGCGCTAATGGATGCAGGAAAAGGATCTTTAACACGAACTATCGTGTGTTTGAGTTCATTTAGATTTAAGAGATATTTTACCGAGAAATTCACTGTGTAAACGTGCTACGTTTAAACGTTCACCTGAGGAAAAGCATAAACGTATTGGCCTTCAAATGCACGTAAGAGTCCAGAGTACTGATGCAGTTATAATGCTCTTCTTCTTTTTATTACAAGACTCTTTGCTTGTTCAACCCGGTTAAGACTCAAATGTGACTCTTTAACACACCAATCTGTTAATATAATGATATTAATGACTCAAAAAAACAAATCCTGCAAATAAGGTCGCTTGGGATTTGTGACGAGTTTTCCTTTCCTCGTTTATTCCTCTCTGAATGAGCTGATCTGAGTGATCAGCCAATCAAAACCAGTTCAGAACACAGTGCCAAAGGTAGTCAGCTAGGTAGGAAGGGTAGGTAGGAGGGTAGGTAGGTAGGTAGGTAGGTAGGTAGGTAGGTAGGGTAGGTGGGTAGGTAGGTAGGTAGGTAGGTCAGGTAGGTTGGGTAGGTAGGTAGGTAGGTAGGTAGTCAGCTAGTCAGGTCATGTAGGTAGTTGGTTCAGTAGGTAGGTGGTTAGGTAGTTACTTAGGTAGGTAGGTAGGAAGTCAAGGTAGGTAGGTAAGTAGGTAGGTAATCAGGTAGGTGGGTGGGTAGGTTAGCAGGAATAGGTTAGGTTAGGTAGGTAGGTAGGTAGGTAGGTCGTGTCTTAGGGGTATAGGTAGGAAGGTTAGGTTAGGTAGGTAGGTAGGTAGGTAGTTCGGTAGGTAGGTATTGGGTAGGTAGTCAGGTAGGTAGGTAGGTGGTTAGGTAGGTAGGAAGGGTAAGTAGGTAGGTAGGTGGTTAGGTAGGTAGGTAGTCAGGTACGTGGGTAGGTAGGTAGGTAGGTAGGTAGGGGTGGTAGGTAGTGTAGGTCAGGTAGTCGTAGGTAGGTAGGTAGGTAGGTAGGTAGGTCGGTGGTTAGGTAGGTAGGTCGTGGGTAGGTAGGGAGGTGATTAGGTAGGTAGGTAGGTGGTAGGTAGGTCAGGTAGGTAGGTAGGTAGGTAGGTAGGTCGGTGGGTAGGTAGGTAGGTAGGTAGGTGTCGGTAGTATGTAGGTAGGTGGTAGGTAGGTAGGTGGTTAGGTAGGTGGTTAGGTAGGTAGGTAGGTCAGGTACGTGGGTAGGTAGGTAGGGTAGGTAGGTAGGAAGGGTAAGTAGGTAGGTAGGTGGTTAGGTAGGTAGGTAGGGGTAGGTAGTAGGTAGGTAGCGGTGGGGTGGTTAGGTAGGTAGGAGGGGGTAGGTAGTAGGTAGGTAGGTGGTTA
>JACRUU010000008.1:2921222-2943722 GCA_030449085.1 Kryptopterus vitreolus | reverse complement strand
ATCTTCCCTCGGGTCACGGGGAGTCTGTGTCTATCTCAGGTGTCTATGGGCATTAAGGAAGGATACACCCTGGATGGAATGCCAACCCATCGCAGGGCACACACACACACACACACACACCACACACACACACACACACACATTCACATACACTAGGGACAATTTTCCAAGGTGCCAATCAACCTACCGTGCATGTTTTTGGACCGGGGGGAGGAAACCGGAGAACCCGGAGAAAAAACTCCTTGAGGCACGGGAGAACATGCAAACTCCACACACACACCGGCCGAGACGGGAATCGAAACCCGGACCCTGGTCGGTGTGAGGCGAACGTGCTAACCACTAAACCACCACTATTTTTCACAATTAAAGTGTGTTTTTGTTGTTTTTTTTTTTGTCTGGCATTTATACTACTGTTATATAGTAAATAAAATGTTATTGATTGTGCCTCAGGTGTAAAGCCCTGACTTGTAGGATCTATTCTGATTCTATCACACATCAGACAGTCCACACTGGGTAGGTACTTTATCCCACATATTATAACAGGTAGGTACACGGTAGGTTCAAGAGAACTTTATCCTCAAATTTTTTGAATCGCGTTCGTTCACACCGCCAACGTTCCTTTGCATGTGTGTGTGGAGTTTGTACATCCCGGTCCAAAAACATCTGCCTGGAAAAATCTGAATAATGTGTGTGTTGTTTGTGTCCAGGGTTATTTTTTATTTAAGCGCAGGATCTATTCTCAGCAAGCTTCATAATAAAGTGTGTTTATTTGCTCCCATTATATTTAATGATCTCGGTGAACGCACGCTCAACCCTTTCAGCCTGAATCACTGCAAGCGCATATCCTTCCTTATCAATCCTTGTCTTTTAATACGCCGGGATCTTTTTGTTTTTGTTTGTCCTACACACACACACACATTACGGTAAAAATCCGCTTACATACTGCATGTTGTGTGGTCGAACGGCAGCTATCGATTATTCGGGAATTTTAATGATTGTTTTGCTTTTTAGTTGTCGAGTTTCCTAGCGATTATTCCGTCGATTAATCGGTTAAGAATTTGTTGCTTTCCCTGTCGATTATTCCGTCGATTAATCGGATGATAATTCATTGCTTTCCCTGTCGATTGTTCCGTCGATTAATCGGATGGTAGTTCATTGCTTTCCCTGTCGATTATTCCGTCGATTAATCGGTTAAGAATTCGTTGCTTTGCCTTCGATTGTTCCGTCGATTAATCGGTTAAAGAATTCATTGCTTTCCCTGTCGATTGTCGGATAATAATTCATTGCTTTCCCTGCCGATTGTTCCGTCGATTAATCGGTTAAGAATTCGTTGCTTTCCCTGTCGATTAATCGGATATGAAATCGTTGTTTTCCCTGGTGATTGTTCCGTCGATTAATCGGTTGCTTGTTTATTGTTGATGCTTGTTTCGTCGATTACTAAAAAGTACTTCTTAGCTGATTAATCTATGAAACTATCGTTAGAATACACAGTTACTATAATGTACTTCTTTTCCGATTAATCAATAAAATACTTCGTTTAACACACCCGGCCACTTATAACATAACAAAAACAACACTCAAATCCGATTAATCGATGGAAAACTGGATTGCTGGGTAAACTCGATTGCTAAAACACATTTCTTATACGATTAATCGATGGAATCATCGCTAGAAAACTAGACCCCCCCCCCCACCCCCCCCCCCCCCCCCCCCCCTCCCCCAAAGAATTTTCCTGATTAATCGAGTTTTCTAACGATGTTAATCCCCAGATAAGAAGTATTTTTACTTCTTTGTAAATTACTTTTATGTAATTGGACTTTTCTAGCAATTATTCCTGTTGATTCAATCTGACATGTATTTTTCTTTGTGGTCAGGTAATTCTAACGCTTGTTTCATTGGATTAATCGGATATGTATATATTTTTTCCGTGGTTTGGGTATTCTAACGATTCAAATACACACACACACACACTCACACACACACACACACACACACACATATATATATAAATGTAAAAGTCTAACTTCAGTTTACTTTTAAAAAGGGGTAAATGCACTTTCATATTGTTGTATTTATGTTAAAAGTTTGAAATGATCCCAAACTTTGGAAGATTTTGATGCACTTATCCAGAGCGACTGAGCATGCGAGGGTTAAGGGCTTTGCTCAAGACCCTACTTGGTGGTGGTGGTGGTGGGATTTGAACCTGCGATCTAACAGTCCAGAGGCGAAAGCCCCATCACTGAGCTCTAGCACATAAATTAAATAGACTAAACCGAGCAAATGATTTGTTTGTATTGGAGTTCCTCAAATCGTTTCAAGCCCTAGTTATAATCGCCGTCTAGCCTTATTATTAGAAAGTACTTCTTATCCGATTAATCAATAAAATAATCGTTAGAATGCCACTTATAACAAAACAAACAACACAAATCCAATTAATCGATGGAAAACTAGATTGCTAGAAAACTCTATTGGTAAAAAGCACTTTCGTATTCGATTAATCGAAGGAATAATCGCTAGCAACTCCAACCCCCCCAAAATACCACATTTCCGATTAATCAGGTTTTATAGTGATTGTCTCGTCGATTAAGTCGGATAAGAAGGTGCTTTTTAAATCTTTAACTTTTCTAACGATTATTCTATTGATTAATCGGATGTGTATTTCCCCCGTGCTCATCTATTCTAACTATTGTTTCATCGATTAATCTGATAAGAAGTACTTTTTAAGTTATTACATTTCTAGCGATTATTCTATTGATTAATCGGATATGTATTTTCTTACCCGTGGTATGTTCTTCTAACAATTGTTTCATCGATTAATCGGATAAGAAGTACTTTTAATTTATTAACTTTTCTAGCGATTATTCTATTGATTAATCGGATATGTATTCCCCCCGTGGTTGGTTATTCTAACAGTTGTTTCTTCGATTAATCGGATAAAATGTATTTTTGTATGATGAAATTTTTATCCGAGCCTTCAAATGCGTCCTTGTGTCTTTTATTTAGAGCTGGAAGGAAAAGAGGTGGAAGACTTGTTTACAGCCGTGTTAAGCCCCAGCACCAGTCAGTCATCTCAGCTAGCACAGCCTCCCAATGCCCTCCCTAATGTCCCAGTCATGACCGTGCCACAACAAGGACCAGGGGATAACGCCATGTTCCCTCGCGTGCCCGTTATGAATGGTATGATGGGTCCAAACCCGGTGTTCCCTACAAATCCCATGATGTCCGGGCCTGGAATTCCGAGCCCTTTCTCGCCCATGCAGCGGATGCCTTTTCCTGAAAGCATGAGGTAAGACTGAAAGTGTCTCCTCTTGATCATTTTATAATTATAATTGAATTATATTTTTTTATATGAATCTAATTTTTTTGTTTATAAAAAGGAACTAAAATGATCTCTCTAGTGTTTTATGTCCAGACTCAGGAATTTCTCTTAAAAGGAGAAAATCCTGATAATTCTGAGGGAATAAATGAAGGAGAAAAATTTTGTAAATATTTTAATTAGGGCTATCAAAGGTAACTCGTTAACACAAATTAACGGCACTGATTAACATGTGATTAACGCAGTGTGCGTTACTATGTGAGTGATCTGCTCCTTCACTCTGCGTCATGTTGGTGAATAAACGAAACCCGAACAATAAACGAATAAATAAATTGCCCTAAATTTCCCCCTGAATTGCGCCCCCTAGCTGCGCATTCACAACAGGTACGATCTCCTCACTATATTAGCGTATATTACCGTACGGAACCTTACGCAAGCGCATCGCATTCCCAAATCCGTATTACTGCAATAAAGCGCATTTTTTTACTGAACGCAATAAAGCGCTTCCGTATAACCTAAACACCGTATCACCAGTTTATATGGAAAAGCAACCGGAACACAATTCTTAAAGGAGCCACGTCCCATATTTTACACTTCAAACCAACACTAAACAAAATAACATTGTACATTAACAAGAAATTCATATTAAAATCATAATTTAATCAATATAGGGAGAGCTTTTGTGAGAAATGTATATAATTATAACATCTGTTACAGTTAGAAACATGAAAAGTATTCATTTATAGTGCATTGAAAATGTGCGATTAATCATGTCGATCGTGTGATTATTCCCGATTAAATATTTTAATCGATTTGCCGCCTTAATTATAATGCAACACAACCCATATAAGCCAAATGTGGTTCAACAAATGTAAACTTTTTAAGCGTATAATTTTTATACATATATAATTAATTAAATCAACTTCTCAATATAATGAAATAAACATTTTGATTCATTCTATTTTTATTTGATATATTATTTAACCGACGTGCCATTTGATTTAACATACAATTAATTAATTTTATTAATTAAAGAAAAAGTTTGGTATTTCTTCCGCCATACCTGAAATTGTACACATGCATGATATATATATATATATATATAAAAAAAAAAAACGTCAGGTCCCGAAAGATACGAGCATCCCTAAATATAGTGCTCACGCGGTGTCAAAATCATGTTCCTCAATAGAGAGAAGAACTTCGGCCATATGGGGAGCGATATGGGCGTTCCTTGGAGCGCCGCCGTCCTTCCGCCTCCTCCTGCAGAACCGGAAACGGATGCCATGTCCAACGCCCAGAGGAGTACGCTGAAATGGGAGAAAGAAGAGACGCTGGGAGAGATGGCAACCGTGGCGCCCGTGCTATACACCAACGTTAATTTCCCCAACCTGAGAGAGGAATTTCCAGGTGCGTCAGACCCCCCCCCCCCCCTCCCCCCCCCCCCCCCCCCCCCCCCCCCCCCCCCCCCCCCCCCCCCCCCAAAACCCTTCCAAACCCTTTTTTTTTTTCTCCCCCCTCGACCACACGTCTTTCCCGGACGGTAGATCACGTGATCACAGATTAACGGTGTGAATGTTCTTTGTAGATTGGTCCACTAGGGTAAAGCAAATTGCGAAACTGTGGAGAAAGGCTAGTTCTCAGGAACGAGCTCCGTATGTGGTAAGATGAGACATTTTTGTGTGTTTGGGTCTTGGCTTGTAAAATCAAAACACAATGTGTTGTTTTTTTTTTTATAAAAAAAAAGGAAACCGTTTTTCCCTTTAGCAAATGGCTCGGGATAACCGAGCAGCGCTGCGAATAAATAAGGTTCAGCTGTCTAACGACACGCTGAAGAGACAGCAGCAACACCAGCAGCCTCCTGACCATTTTGACCCCGGCATGTCGGCCGACACCGAGCAGCTCTTCAAAGACCCCCTGAAACAAAAGGAGTCTGAACACGAGCAGGAGTGGAAATTCCGACAGGTGATTGACGGACCTTGGGATTTCTCTCTCTCTCTCTCTTCCTTTTCTTTCCCCTTTTGATTGGATAATGTAGCACTAAAGCTGGGTTTTCCTAAACCCACCGTAGGCTTGTTTTGTTTTTTGTTTTTCTTTGCTTTTGTTTGTTTGTGTACGAATTACAAACAGCTCCATCATCCCTCCTAACCTTAATTGACTTCATTTGGCCGTTGGACTAACATCACCATGTCACTAAAGACCAGGAGTAGAAACGCTTCTCACAGCTCAAACGGAGGAACTGTTTTAGATTTATAAACAGTTTGGGTAATAATTAGTATATTATAAATGCTGACCCCCCAAAAAAAAAAATCCCCCCCCCCCCCCATCCCTCCCCCCCCTTAATTGAGAAAAAAAAAAAAAAAAAAAAGGTTTTTTGCAGGGTTACCTCAACTGTGCATGATGGGTATTTTCTGTAAAGCCAACACGGCCTGTAGCGTATTTATTATTATTATTATTATTATTATTATTATTATTATTATTATTATTATATTATTTATTATATAAATGCATGGTTAAGTGGCTATTTCTTTCTTTACATTTGGAATTTGCCGTACAGTCTACTAATTGTTAATTTGCATTTAAAAGGGAGAGTTAAATCAGATGTTGGGACCCCTTAAGAAGCAACAGGAAAAGGTCCCAAAAAGCAAAGCCATAAAATCAACAAATAAAGACGTCCTTTTTGGACATTCCAACCAAGCGTCTATAGCTGCAGGATGTGGAAAAAAATCTCTGGTAAGATCCTAAAGCGAGGCACAGTTCTGGCATTCACCTGCCAAGAAACGACTTGGAAAAAGAAAATTGTAGGAAACGATGCAGAAAGTTGAGTTGTAGAGGGAAATTTATTTATTTATTTCTTTTTATTTTTAATTTTTTTTTTTTCCCTTGACCCAAAGCATAGGTATTAATTTTTTTTATTTTTTTTAAATCATCGTGATATTTTTATACACATTAACATTTTCCCTGCATGTTTTAACAATTCATTTTTTAAAAAAATGGCTCAAATTGTATTTAAGAAATGAGTGCAAAGAGGTTTTTATTTTTTTTATTTTTTTGGCATTAGATAAAACATCAAATTAAAAGTTGCGTCTTAATTGCTTCATCAACTGAAGAGTTTTGCTTTCTGGTTTCCATGGCAGCAAATGAGACAAAAGAGCAAACAGCAGGCGAAGATCGAAGCCACTCAGAAGCTTGAGCAGGTTAAAAACGAACAGCAGCAACTCCAGCAGCAACAGCTCACTGGCCAGCCCAGCGGAGATACCCCTACCGGTGGGAGCAAAAGTCCCATGACCCCTCAGCCCATCAATGGGGGCAACACCTCCCCGTTACAGCCCACGACAATCAAAGATACCTTCGTAAGACCTCAACTTCCTGGAACGCCAACCTCGGACGATGTGTTTCTCCGTCCCCAGCTTCCACCGCCGTCGTCGGCGCCAAAAACTCCCACCCAGGACACCCAGTACACTCAGGGCTCATCGTCTCAGCCTCAGTCTCCTCAGATGTTTTCTCCGGGTTCTTCAGGCTCCCGTCCGTCTTCCCCCTGGGATCCGTATGCTAAAATGGCCGGGACTCCTCGGCCCGCGCCATCAGGATCGAGCACACCTCATAGATGCTCGATATCCGACATGCAAGAACGCGGTAGACCTTCCCCGGCTCACGAGCCCTTCGGTTCCCAGTCACCCGTGAGCGCTGAACCCAGGCTGGCAGACCCCTTCGTGAAACCCGTGGGTCTCCCCCGGTCCGGGTGCGTATCGGAGGGTAGATACATGCTGGCTAATCCGACATCCGGAGACTTTCCCAGGCCAAACCAGAGGTCCGAGATGTTCCAGAGGACGCCCCCACGCGGCATGTTGTCAGACCCTTTCTCTAGCGGCTCCGTGCCGCTCTTTAAAACCCCCATGCCCCCTTCGCACCCGCCTCAAGACGCCTTCAGTACAGGACAGCTAAACATGAGACGGGGCCCATCGGACCACCAGCAAAACGATCCCTACGCTCACCAACCTCTAACCCCTCATCCGTCGATGGGAGAACCCTATGACGGCCGAATGATCCGTCAGGCTCCGGGTGGTCATTTTGCACAGCCCATGCCCATTCCACGACATCCTCAGAGAGATCCATATTCCCAGCCACCATCGACACCGAGACCGGATTACTCCTCAGATCCCTATTCCCAGCCTCCTGGAACTCCCCGACCTCACGACCCCTGCGCTCAGCCTCCTGGAGCGCCGCAGTTCTCCTCAGTGCCTCCTTCTGCATCCCGACCTCACGAGCCGTTTCCCCAGACGCAATCTCCGTCTCACACCATGGATCCTTACGCCCAGATGCCGGGTACTCCCAGACCAGGAGCAGGAGAACGATTCTCCAAATCTCCCGGCAATCAGAGAAATGCAGACGTGTACCCACCACCTCGGGCGATCAAATCGGATCCGTACGATCAACCGCCCGGTACCCCAAGACCGGTTCTTAACGATCCGTTCGCCCAGCCTCCTGGAACCCCAAGACCGAACCCCATGGTTCATACCCCGGATTCGTTTAGTCAAAACAGGATGAGCGATCCGTTTTCAGGACCCAGATCCCTAACGCCCAAACATCTCGGCATTTCCGACGAAAACTTCGCCCTGCCTCAGAATAATCCCAACCAAACCCCAATACATGACCCCTTTGAGCAAGTACCCTTGACCCCATGTCCAAGTGAACGTCTGGCTCCAATCACAAGCAGCCCTTCTGATGCCCAGACCCCTATGCACCCACAAGTCGGGGAATCCGAGGAAAAACACAAACAGGTAAAAAAAAAGACTTAATTCCGCAATCAGCATCGTAATTCCGATTTATTTTGTCGTCTTATTCTTTTTTTTCCCCTGTCCTCAGCGTCAGAGATTACGCCAGCTAATCCTGAAACAGCAGCAGCAAAAGAGTGCTATTAGACAAGAGAAAGGACTTCAAGAGGCCACGCCGGGCGCTCAGTTGCATTGGCCACAAGAGGACGCTGTTCAACCGAGCGACCAAGTGTTTCTAAACCGCCCTCCACCTCCGTATCCCGGGACCGTCAGAGCTTCCCCGATGCATGGCGGTCCGAGATTCCCGGGAGCTTTTCCTGCCGAACAACGAGCTCCGTTTCCCGACGACGCTCATTGCCCTCGGCCCCAGTTTTCCAGGGACATGAGCAACATGGTCATGAGACCTCAAGGGTCTAGGTGAGGTCTTTTATTCTTTTACTATGCTACTAGCTTTAAAAATATATACATTATTTTATATATTTATAGTTATTAATTTGAAATTTGATCATTAACACCCTTAATTGTAAGCCTGTGAAACACTTAAACAAAAATAAGGTCGCTTAGGAACATCATAATTAGCCCCGTATTGGTATTGGTCCCTCGTCATTAGGGGTACGCAATCCCAGTACATTCCTAGTTCCGATCCCAACCCGGATTAATGGTCGAGGGTTGTGTGGCGACCGCCTAGTGGGATCCGAAATAAAGGATCGTTTTGACTCGCATTCATGTAGCCCATGGGGTTTTTTAACTGAGCAGTTGAGGGTTAAGGGCCTCGCCCAAGGCCCCACTAGTAGTAGCTTGGTCCTTATCCAGACGCCCTTATCCAGAGCGACTTATAACTGATCAATTGAGGTTTAAGGGCCTTTCCCAGGGGCCCAATATTAGTAACTTGCTTCCTTCCATTTGACAAGATGCCCTTATCCAGAGCGACTTACAACTGAGCAAATGAGGGTTAAGGGCCTTTCAAGGGGCCAAATAATAGTAGCTTGGTCCTCCCATTTGGCAAGATGCCCTTACCCCCCCTCCCCCGAATATAGGGGGTCCGCTAATTAAAGGACATTTGTAGTATTAAACTGAACAGTTATGTAGGTTTTAATTGCAAAATACAGTATATGTTATAATGCATACATCTTTTAGAAAGATTTACAAATAAATATACCATCATTCATGTGTAACAATATAGTTTGAATTGTCTTAATATAATGTAAAAAGTGTAGTGTAATATAGTGTAATATGATTGGTTGTGTTATGAGCAGTTATGTCATGTCTCTATCGCGTAAGTGGGCTTTTACCGTAAAAACACACCGTAAAAATTACTTTACTGAATTACATTTACCGCATTTACCAAAGGTTAAGGGCCTTTCCCAAGGGCCCACTAGTAGTAGCTTGGTTCCTTCCATTTGGCAAGACGCCCTTATCCAGAGCGACTTACAACTGAGCAGTTGATGGTTAAGGGCCTTTCCCAAGGGCCCAATAGTAGTAGCTTGGCCCTCCCATTTGGCAAGACACTCTTATCCAGAGTGACTTACAACTGATCAATTGAGGGTTAAGGACCTCGCCCAAGGGCCCAATATGAGTAGATTGGTCCTTCCATTTGGCAAGATGCCCTTATCCAGAGTGACTTACAACTGAGCAATTGAGGGTTAAGGGCCTCGCCCAAGGGCCCACTAGTAGTAGCATGGTCCTCCCAAGTGGCAAGACACCCTTATCCAGAGCGACTTACAACTGAGCAGTTGAGGGTTAAGGGCCTCGCCCAAGGGCCCACTAGTAGTAGCTTGGTCCTTATCCAGACGCCCTTATCCAGAGCGACTTATAACTGATCAATTGAGCTTTAAGGGCCTTTCCCAGGGGTCCAATATTAGTAGCTTGGTTCCTTCCATTTGACAAGATGCCCTTATCCAGAGCAGCTTACAACTGAGCAATTGAGGGTTAAGGGCCTTTCCCAGGGGCCCAATAGTAGTAGCTTGGCCCTCCCATTTGGCAAGACACCCTTATCCAGAGCAGCTTACAACTGATCAATTGAGGGTTAAGGGCCTTTCCCAGGGGCCCAATAGTAGTAGCTTAGCTCCTTCTGTTTGGCAAGACGCCCTTATCCAGAATGAATCCAAAAATTTTATGGCTGGGGGGGGCTTTTTTTTTTTTGCACAGGTTTGGATTTCCACCCGGTGCTACAGGTCAGGAGTCTTTCCTCCGTCCGCCCCACCAGATGCAAGGTGGGCCAGGGGTCGATAACGTCCCACCACAGATGAGAAGGTCTTTGTCGGTTGATCTGGGTCGGCCGATGGGCAACAACCCTCAGATGGGCCTTCCGCAACACTTTCCACCACGCGGCCTTCCGGTGCAACAGCACAACATCTTGGGCCAGCCTTTTATCGAGCTTCGACACAGGGCGCCGGAGAATCGCGTCCGATTACCGTTTATGCCCCAGAACATCCTCGAGCATCCCAATCACAGCCAAAGATCGTCTGCCGGCTTAATGGGAGGGCAAAATATGGCATTCCCTGGAATTCAGGGTCCACGGCACTTGCCTCCGATGATGCCTCAACCACAGCATGGGTCTGTCGGACATCTCCAAATGTCAGCAAGCTTGGAGAACTTGCACCAGCAAGCAAACATGGCGGAGAACACGGCTCTACAGCATCCTCCACTCGTTAGTGGTGAAACACACAGTTCCCCCCAAGCAGCTCTTCTGTCCGCTCCATCAGAGGAGCTCGCTTTGCCTTGTGGTGATGTAATCGAGGAGAAGTTAGATGCAGACGACTCGGCGGTGAAGGACCTCGAGGACGTGGAGGTGAAGGATTTGGACGACGACGACCTGGAGAACCTGAACCTGGACGCCGACGACGGCAAGGACATCGATTTGGAAACGAACGACCTTCACCTCGCCGATTTCATCGAGTCGGGGAAATTCGACCTCCTTGCTTACGCGGACCCCGAGCTGAACCTCGAGGACAAGAAGGACATGTTCAACGAGGAGCTGGATCTCAGCGACCCCATCGAAGACGATCACGGGGAGACGTCTGTCCTCCAGAAGGTGTTGTGTGAGAAGAAATCTCCCGAAGCCTCGAGTAGATCCGGCAAAGGGGAGACACCTTTTCATGGGAAACAGGAGAACCTGGAAGAGGAAAGCACTGGTGGTCTCCTGGCGACGATAAAAACAGAAGTTAATCAGGATGCGATCAGCGCCGAGGAACACTCGGTTGGCGAGTCCGGGCCTTTAGATACTAAAACTAGCCAAGGGGAGATGTCCAGTCTGTTTGAGGGATCACCTCAGCAGATTGGTTTACCAGGTTCCGGGGCTCCTTCGGGTTCTGCTCCAGTGCTGTCGAACCTTTTAACCAAAGAGAAACCTGATGATCCTGGGATTGGCCCAGTAGGACCTACACACCAGGGTCCAGATCTTCAGCCCAACATGGGCATGATGCTGCAGGGACAAAGCAAGGACCATGGAATGAATCCTTCAGTGACAGGGGGACACAGAATGGACGTTCCAAGCCAACAGGTACCAGGTTTTGGAGGCCAGCAAATGGATATAAACCTGCCCATGCTGCCTGGACAACAGCAACACGTTCCCAGGGCTCTCCATCCGCAGCCTCAGCAGGTGATGTATCCACAAGGGTCCATGGGGCAGCAAGGCTCAAAGATACAGCAGAACCCACTGAACAGGCCACTGCTCTTAGAAGAGCAACCTCTTCTTCTGCAAGATCTACTGGACCAGGAGAGGCAGGAACAGCAGCAACAGAGGCAGATGCAGGCGATGATCCGCCAACGCTCCAACGAACCCTTTTTCCCCAATGTCGGTAAGACCCTTCTATTAGTAGTCTTTATATATATATATATATATATATATATATATATATATATATATATATATATATATAGACGGTCCCCATCATTTGAACGTTACGTTCCAAGAGTTCGTTCGTAGTACGAATTTGTTCGTAAGTTGTTTGTGGTGTTCGTTATTGACTACACGTGTCTCCTAACTATGTTTGTAAGATATAAGCTATAAAAATTATATAACCTATAAAATGTATACAAATACATTTTATATACAATGTATATAAATGTATACAGTAAACGGAATGTGGTGATTAAGTGCATGTGTGGGTGATGGGAGGAGGTGGTGGGAGGCGTTACATGGTTTGTTATTACACTCGTTCACTGTGCTCTGCGTCCGTTAAAAACTATGTTTATTTGTTTTTTTAATATGAGCAAATTTTTTACTTTGTGGACAGGTTTGTTTTTCGGAAAGTGTTCGTAAAATGTGTGTGTGTGTGTGTGTGTGTTGTGTGTGTGTGTGTGTGTGTGTGTGTGTGTGTGTGCGTATAGTATATATGATATATATATATATATATATATATATATATATATATATATATCTATAGATAGATAGATAGGTATATGTATGGTGTGTATGTGTATATATACTGTGTGTGTGTGTTTTATGTGTGTGTGTGTGTGTGTGTGTGTGTGTGTGTGTGTGTGTGTGTGTACTATATATATATATATATATATATATATATATATATATCTATCTATATATATATATATATATATATATATATATAATCTATATATGTGTATTGTGTGTATGTTATATATATATATATATATATATATATATATATATCCCTATATATGTGTCTATATATATATATATATATATATATATATATTATAATATTTATTATACGTCAAATACGTAAAATAAAATTTTTATTTTAGTAATTAAAATTCAATCAATTAAGTTGGCGCAAATGAAATTTGTTAAATAAAAGTAAAAAAAAATAATAATAAAATAAAGAATTTAATAGTTTACATTAGACCCGCGATATTTGGAATTATCCGTATTTTCTTCTTTTTTAAATTAATTCTTTTGTAAAGTATTTTCATATTGCGAGGAATGAAAGTGGCGTCAATTTGCAGTTTTACAATTCGCTAAAAACACTAGTTTTCTGTTTTTTCCCCCTGAAATTTGAATAATAATAATTAAAAGAAAAGACTAAAACAAACGTAGTGTTCCTGAGGGAATATAACTCTGTTCCGCATGTAAAAAAAAAAGAACCTGCACTGAACCCAAAGCCCTTTTAAACGACATAACAGTAACTGCATGATGTGTTCCTGTGTGTTTGTTATAGACTTTGATGCTATTACAGACCCGATCATGAAGGCCAAGATGGTGGCGCTGAAAGGAATTAATAAAGTGATGGCACAGAACAGCATGGGGATGCCACCTATACCCAGGTAAATAACGCTCCTGTTAAAATCTGTATAATTAATACCATTTAGTAATATCCAATATATATAATATATATATATATATATATATATATATATAGATATATATATATATATATATATAATATATATATATATATATAATGCTATTTGCAGGTCAAGCTACGTTTTTATACACTTTATATCTGTTCAGATTTTATTCACTTTTTTTATTGTCATTCAGATTCAATTATTTACTTTTAAATTTTTTTGTGTTCGTCCAAAGAAAAATTTTATTTACTTGTTGAAAATCTGTTTCGGATTGTTTTTTAGTGTAGTGTATACCGTGGCGAGGAAAAATTCTGGGACTGGATATGAAGCCGACTACTTTTTGGGTTTTAGTTAGTGTGTTTTGAAGTGTCGAGTGCACGTGCGGCTAATAATAAGGTGCGGGGCTATTCTGCAGATTTTTTCCCGACCAAGCTAGGGGCTCTAACCGGAATTAGAATCAAAACTAAGACAAAATAAATGCAAAGAAGAAGAATGCCGCTAGTTCCTCTTTAGCTCAGATATAAGTGGGTAGAAGCGGATAGAAGGAGGACAAACTCTATCTTTACAAGGTTAAGGTGACGTGATTTCACACACAGGAGAAATGAAGATAAATACTGTAAATATGGGAGCTGTTATTTAGTCTCTTGGTTCTGACTCCCGATTTAATAACAGTTCAACCTGAGACTTGCTGCATGAGAGTGAAGCATAACAGCTCTATCACACACCTAGATCAGGATTAATACTCATCATACTCACGATCCATGTTTCCCCAGATCCCTCTACTCCTTTAACTGCTCTTAAAGTTTTTCCCTGGACTAACATGTTAACTACAATGTCTTTAATTCGGTTTCATAACTTTGGGGCTGTAATAGAAAGACTCTTTCCTCTGTAATTTTCTAATACGTCTGATTCTCCATTGATCGGATCCGTGGTGTTCCTCTTAGTGGGGCTCTGTCAGGTAGAAAGCTCTGCCCCTGCAGTGCTTCCGTAAAAGTACTTAAAAGTAATGATTTGCACGGACACACAGTGCACACTTTGACACACAGGCAATACAGCACAGCTAATAGTTCTCAGCGAGACAATTCAGTGAACTTGATTTTCCACTGGGAGCCAGTCCCGGGGTGATGTGCTCATATCCCTAGATATAAGCCCCCTGTTCGTGTTCATCTACTCCCGTAAACATGGAAACAGCCTGGATTATCTAATGACGAATTCATCCCCTAGTCCGGGCTCTAGAGAATAGTTATCTGATAACATACTTCTAGATTGAATCTATAATACCAGATCTTTTACAGTTGTACTGGGTGTGGAAAGACCACGGTACTGCTCGATACTTACTGTTTTTTATGCCTACACATATAACTTTGTAACTGTTCCATTTAACGAATTAATTCCCAGAGAGAACTCAGCCAATGGCTACTCCGGAATAGCATTTAAATCTCCCGGTAACATACTGTACGTAGCGCGATTCAGTTAAATAAGACCTGATTCAGATTTTTTACTTTTATCTATTCAGATTTTATTTATTTTATCTGTTCGGATTTTATTCGGATTTTATTTACTTTTATCTGTTCGGATTTTATTTACTTTTATCTGTTCGGATTTTATTTACTTTTATCTGTTCGGATTTTATTTATTTTATCTGTTCGGATTTTATTTACTTTTATTTTCGGATTTACTTTTATCTGTTCGGATTTTATCTTTTGATCTGTTCGGATTTTATTTACTTTTATCTGTTCGGATTTTATTTACTTTTATCTTTCGGATTTTATCTGTTCGGATTTTATTTACTTTTATCTGTTCGGATTTTATTTATTTTATCGTTCGGATTTTATTTACTTTTATCTGTTCGGATTTTATTCGGATCTGTTCTTTTATCTGTTCGGATTTTATTTACTTTTATCTGTTCGGATTTATTTATTTTATTTCTTTTATCTGTTCGATTTTATTCTCTTTTTCTTTTATTTATTCGTCTTTTATCTGATTTTATTTACTTTTATCTCGGATTTTATTTACTTTTATCTGTTCGGATTTTATTTACTTTTATCTGTTCGGATTTTATTTATTTTATCTGTTCGGATTTTATTTACTTTTATCTGTTGATTTTATTTCGGATTTTATTCTCGGATTTTATTTATTTTATCTGTTCGGATTTTATTTATTTTATCTGTTCGGATTTTATTTACTTTTATCTGTTCGGATTTTATTCTCTTTTTCTGTTCGGATTTTATTTATTTTATCTGTTCGGATTTTATTTATTCTCTTTTATCTGTTCGGATTTTATTTACTTTTATCTGTTCGGATTTTATTCTCTTTTATCTGTTCGGATTTTATTTATTTTATCTGTTCGGATTTTATTTATCTGTTCGGATTTTATTTATTTTATCTGATTTTATACACTTTTATTTATTCGGATTTTATTTATTCTCTTTTATCTGTTCGGATTTTATTTACGGATTTTATTTATTTTATCTGTTCGGATTTTATTTACTTTTATTTTATTTATTTTATCTGTTCGGATTTTATTTACTTTTATCTGTTCGGATTTTATTCTCTTTTATCTGTTCGGATTTTATTTACTTTTATCTGTTCGGATTTTATTTACTTTTATCTGTTCGGATTTTATTTACTTTTATCTGTTCGGATTTTATTTACTTTTATCTGTTCGGATTTTATTTATTTTATCTGTTCGGATTTTCGGATTTACTTTTATCTGTTCGGATTTTATTCTCTTTTATCTGTTCGGATTTTATTTATTTTATCTGTTCGGATTTTATTTATTTTATCTGTTCGGATTTTATTTACTTTTATCTGTTCGGATTTTATTCTGTTCTTTTATCTGTTCGGATTTTATTTATTTTATCTTTCGGATTTTATTTCTTTTATCTGTTCGGATTTTATTCTCTTTTATCTGTTCAGATTTTATTTATTTTATCTGTTCGGATTTTATTTATCTGTTCGGATTTTATTTATTTTATCTGTTCGGATTTTATTTACTTTTATCTGTTCGATTTTATTCTCTTTTATCTGATTTTATTCTCGGATTTTATTCTCTTTTATCTGTTCGGATTTTATTTATTTTATCTGTTCGGATTTTATTTACTTTTATCTGTTCGGATTTTATTTATTTTATCTGTTCGGATTTTATTTACTTTTATTTTATTTATATTTCCATCTGTTCGGATTTTATTTACTTTTATCTGTTCGGATTTTATTCTCTTTTATCTGTTCAGATTTTATTTATTTTATCTGTTCGGATTTTATTTACTTTTATCTGTTCGGATTTTATTTACCTTTATCCTTTCAGATTTGATTCACTTTTCTTTGTTCCAGTTTATATACAGGATTCAGAATTAATTAGGAAAATTCCTGGAATTGTACACTTTTCCCGGGACTAGCAAAATTCCCAAGAACATCAAGATGTTACTCCTGGCCCTCTGAGCAAAGGCCCTTATAATTATAGCTGCTTAGATTTATGTTACTTACATAAATTTAAACTAAATTACATTCAATTTTTGTACAATTAAAAAAAATATATTTTTTGGAAAAACATTTTAGTTTAATAATAGTAATTCCTGGATTATCACTAAAATGTGTTCATTGATAATCAAGTGGAGTTTATAATAATAATAATCACGTTCGCTTATTGTTATATTGACCTCAGACATCACAATATCACAATATAACATTCATTCATTCATCTTCTACCGCTTTATCCGATCTTCCCTCGGGTCACGGGGAGTCTGTGTCTATCTCAGGCGTCTATGGGCATTAAGGCAGGATACACCCTGGATGGAATGCCAACCCATCACACACACACACACACACACACATTCATACACTAGGGACAATTTTCAAGGTGCCAATCAACCTACCGTGCATGTTTTTGGACCGGGGAAGGAAACCGGAGAACCCGGAGAAAAACCCCCTGAGGCACGGGTGAGAACATGCACAAACTCCACACACACATGGCCGAGACGGGAATCGAACCCGGACCCTGGCGGTGTGAGGCGAACGTGCTAACCACTACGCCACCGTACCCTGTTTTACTTGAGTCAAATATATACGCAAATAAAAAGCACACACTTATTTCCAGTCCAGTCTGTGTATCACTGATCGTCGGTGTTGATAAAAACAATAATACTAATTAATTAATTAATTAACAGTGTGTATGGGTGAATGTAAACCTCATTAATCTGTCAAAAATGCCATAAACGTGTCTGTAGAAAGGTGCATTATCTCACTGAGAGCTTTTATTTGCACTGATTGGCTGTAAAGTAAATATTCAAATATTTCCAGTTAGAACTTCTTATCAGGAAACTCCCGGAGGTCCCAGATCGGGACCTGATGTGTATGTCAGTGATTTGCCACTAGAGGCCACTGTTCTGCTGTACAACATATTAGTTTATTACAATAATTACACTAATAATAGCCACAATTTGAGCGCTTCCTGCAATCCATCTAGATTAAGGTCCTGGCAGATTGGACATGTGGAAGGTCCTGGAAGATTGCCAGGTTAAAAAAAAAAATTTATCCAGGATCCGATTCCAGAATCTAAAGATCCGATTCCTACTGTACATATTAAAACATTTCGCATTAGATCTTCTTATTGGAGGTCCCAGATCGGGTCCCGATTCCACATGTCACCGGGTTTATTCATCCACACCGATCGGGCCCCTCCAGGCGAGGGGTTACGGCCCTGGCGAAACGGCAGGATAGCCCGGGAAGGGCCTCCGAAATCGGCCGCTGAGCTTCTAATATCTTAGTAATGTTAGGGAACCGGGGTCAGTATGATACAGAGTCCCTAGTGTCAAGAGCCTTGCTCAAGGGCCCCAAAAGTGACCGCTTGTAGATACAAGCGCTTGACATTCCGATCAGCAATCCACGTCCATTTGAAAGATGTAAATTAACCATTATTACCCTTATTATTATTATTATTATTATTATTGTTTTTTCCCCCTCATTTTTACAAGGTTTGTAGTTTCGTAGTTATTCTTTCTATTCTTTTGATGTTTCTTTTCTATTCTTTTGATGTTTGTCTGTTTCCGAAACAGAATGCAGCAGATGCCGGGGACACAAGGACCGGATACACTGGGGTTTCCTCAGCAGGCGTTCGGACAGGTACACGTATAAGCCTGTTACATTTTCACTATACATTGACCTGCTAAGCGTTTAACATGGTTTTACTTCCAGGACGGGAAGCCGGTACCACAGCTCACCAGGCCCAACCCTCCTAATTTTGGACCCGGGTTTGTCAGTAAGTGTTTTTCTTTGATTTCTTTATAGTTTAGACACAAATATCTTATTTGTAAATCTGTAATTTTGAAAATTTGTAAATATACCCCCCCCTCTCTTTTTGTTTACAGACGATTCTCAGAGAAAGCAATACGAGGAGTGGCTTCAGGAAACGCAGCACCTTCTCCAAATGCAGCAGAAGTTTTTGGAGGAACAGATCGGGGCCCACCGGAAATCCAAAAAGGCCCTCTCAGCGAAACAGCGCACGGCCAAGAAGGCAGGCCGCGAGTTCCCCGAGGAAGATGCAGAGCAGCTGAAACAAGTGACTGAACAGCAGAGCGTGGTCCAGAAGCAGCTGGAACAGGTACAGCCTGACGTTTTATTACCACAAGTTTGTGTGTGTGTGTGTGTGTGTGTGTGTGTGTGTGTGTGTGTGTGTGTGTGTGTGTGGTGTGTGTATGTATGTATGTGTGTGTGTGTGTGTGTATATATATATATATATATGTGTGTATGTATATATATATATATATATATATATATATATATATATATATATATATATATATATATATATATCTCATATATATATATGTATGTGTGTATGTATATAATATATATATATCTATATATCTGATATCTATATATATCTATGTGTATGTATGTGTATCTGTGTATGTATATATATATGTGTGTTTGTGTATCTTAGATATATATATGTATATCTCTCTATCTATATATATCTATATACTATCTCTACACGTGTGTGTGTGTGATCTCTATGTTATGTATCTATCTCTATATATCTATATATATATATATATCTCTATATCCCTATATACCCATATATCATATGTGTGTGTGTGTGGTTATCTATCTATCTCTCTCTCTCTTATCTCTCTATCCTCTCTCCTCTCTCTCTCTCCTCTCTCTCTCTCTCTCTATCTCTATATATATATATATATATATATATATACACACCATATGTGATGTGTGTATATATATATATATATATATCTATATATATATATGTATGTGTATATGTATATATATGTGTGTGTGTGTATAGATAGATAGATATTAAAAATATAAGTATATAAATAAAAAGACTCTAAATTAAAACCTAATTAATAATTTTTAATTAATAAACATAAGTGTTACTGATGCACCGAATCTCAAATCAGGCACCGAAATCCTCCATGATGCAAAAATCCGCCACTTTAAAGCGTCCGTGTGGAAAAAAACGCAAAAGTTGCCTTTGATGATTTATGTTATTTAAAAAAAAATATCATTACTTTAAAACATTGATGAGAATATCGTCTTCAAACTGGGTTGAATTTCCGTGATAATAATCAAACGTTTGCGTAAAACATCCGTATTTTTCCATGCGCATGTTTATTAGAGAAGGAAACCATTTAAAATGATTAAGTTACAGTATATTTAGTAAAAATAGAAATGACATTTGTTACATTATTATTGTAGCAATATTGGAGATCGGTCATTTTTAAAATGTATTAAACAAACAAACAAACTCACTCATTTATATTTAACTGAGCTATTGAGGGTTAAGGGCCTTTCTCAAGGGCCCACCAGTGCCAGGTTGGTGGTGGTGGGAATTATTTAGAAAATAAAAACAGTGCTTAATCATGAAAATGTTCTCAAATGTTATTATTTAATTAATAAATTGTAAATATTAAAAATAATACAGCGTTCTCGCATGTACATAACAAACAGCATGTGGTGTCAGTGATTTGCCACTAGAGGCCACTGTTCTGCTGTACAAAGCAACCCGGAAAAACTATCAGTATGGATTTTAGTTTGAAAGCAAACCTTTATCATCAAATAAAGAGATATGAGTAAGGGGTCGTCCGGAACGAAAATTCCATCTATATTTTGGTTATACGGGATTCTGATTTTTCTTTGCCTCCGATCTCCTCGGAACGTCGCAGATCCGGAAGCAGCAGAAGGAGCACGCCGAGCTGATCGAGGAGTATCGTGTCAAGCAGCAGCAGCAGCGCTCTATGCAGTCCCCGATGATGACTCCGATGCAGGCGATGCCAGGAATGCCGGGCCAACCTCCTGGCATGATGCCTGGTGGACTCCATGTGGGCCAGCCCATGATGGGCCCGATGCCGTCGCATCCCGGGCAGCCAAACCCCAACCGCATGCCTAACATTCCTGGCTGGCCTCCCAATGGCCCCGGACCAATCGGAGGACCCAGAATGCCGTCTCGCATGCCTCCTCAGATGCCGCCGGCCAACCCTGTCCAACCACCTCAGGCCCCGGTGCCACCTGGACAGCCAGCCGGTGTAGGTGTCGGCGCCCCTCATGTCAAGTTTGACGACAACAACCCGTTCAGCGAGGGCTTCCAGGAAAGGGAGCGCCGGGAACGACTGCGAGAGCAACAGGAGAGACAGCGCGTGCAGCTGATGCAGGAAGTAGAAAGACAGAGGGCTCTTCAAAGGCTGGAGATGGGGCAACAGGGTGCAGGCATGGCTCCAGATGGTAACCGTGACAGCCTGGCCCATATGCCCTTCTACAATAGCGACCTGCCCCCAGACTTGATGCAGTCTGCCAGAGCTCAGCAGCCGCAGCAGATGGGATCAGTGTTCCCCCAGCAGGGCAGTACACCTCTAGATTTCGGGGGCCCCGGTCCAGCTTTCATGCCGGGTTCGGAGCGACGGCCTGTAGCTGGCACCGCTGCGTTTCCAGGCCAGGACATGGGGGCGAATTTCCGCCCCAAAACTCCAATCATGCACGGAATCAATTTCATGCCGGGTCAGCCCCGGCCCCCGGCGGCGCCCCAAGGTGGAGGCGACGGCCCTCTGTTTGGCATGGAGTCCACCACACCGCTGCCTCCTAATTACCCCGGGTCAGGGCAGTCTCTCATACAGTTATATTCCAACATCATCCCCGAGGAGAAAGGCAAGAAAAAGAGGAACCGGAAAAAGAAGAAAGACGACGACGCTGATTCGGTAAAAACGCCTTCCACCCCTCATTCCGACCTCACCGCCCCTCTGACCCCGTGCGTCTCGGACACGTCCTCCACCCCGACGCGCTCCGCCGCCCTACTGGGAGACCAGGACTCCTCGGAGCTGTCCAATTCATTCAATATGTCCAACCTTCCTTCTTCATTAGAGCTGTCCGGTAGCGGCGGTCTGCTCAGGCGACAGTCTAGCACGGGGTCAGAGACCGAACGAGGCGTTTTGGAGGAACTGCACGAGATCAAGCAGGAAAAGATGGACGCGAGCGAATGCCAGGGGATAGAAGGGGAGTTAGGATCAGGCCTGGTGAAGGTTGAAGAGACCCAGAACCTTAGCGGGCAAAGTCCAAGTAGCAAGGGCGAATCCGGGAACGAACTCCTCAAACACCTGCTGAATTACAAGAACATGACGCCCCCTACAGCCACACCCAATGTACAGCGCAAGTCCAATGAAGATGAAGGAACGCCTGAGAGTAAGGGCGCCGTCAAGATGACTCCTACTGCGGGTTTGGTAAGTCCAAAATATAATTCCATCCATGAGACACAATGAGACTCCCCCCCCGATTAATCATAGGTTGATTAATCACTCCATGTATAATTATACAGACCTTCATTAAAAACTGCTGAATCATGAAAATGGGCAAGAAAATAAGTTATAGTTAATAAATACTAAATATAATCGGATAATATATAATGGATGGATGGGGCACGGTGGTTTAGTGGTTAGCACGTTTGCCTCACACCGCCAGGGTCCGGGTTCGATTCCCGTCTCGCCCATGTGTGTGTGGAGTTTGTGCATGTTCTCCCCGTGTCTCAGGGGGTTTTTCTCCGGGTTCTCCGGTTTCCTCCCCCGGTCCAAAAACATGCACGGTAGGTTGATTGTCACCTTGGAAAATTGTCCCTAGTGTATGAATGTGTGTGTGTGT
>JACRUU010000008.1:2896222-2913722 GCA_030449085.1 Kryptopterus vitreolus | reverse complement strand
GTTTGTGTGTATGTATATATATATATATATATATATATATATATATATATATACTGCCTGCTGTCACCTCTAGAGGCCGCTGTCGTACAATATGCACAACCCTGAAAAACTATCTGTATGGGTTTTTGCTGGTAGTTCACATGGCAATTAATTGACCAAACTGTTGAACCTTTAGCTGCTGTCATCATCTATAGTCCCCCAGACCGTCCTGTATCTCAGAGCTATGAGCATCTTTTCATCACACATCTATACAAATATAATGTACATATCGGGAGTGAAAGGATTTACATTAAATACTGCTTTTGTCTTGTTAGAATTGATCTTCTTGGTTCGTTTTCTAAATGCACATGCTTGTTTGGGGGGAAAAAAACCTGGATAACTTGTGTTTTGGGTAAAAACGTGCCTGCGTGTCCGATCTAGAGTCAATTAATGGAGGATTTTATTGACAGCTTGGTCGCCTCATACTTGCTGATCATCAACCAATACTTTTTAATATGTTTACTGGATAAAAAAAAAACATAAAAGAACAATAAATCAGTGTAAAATAGTCCTGAACTTTATTATAAAGAAAAATGTAATAAATATAAATATATTAATTGATATATAATTAATGCATTATAAATAATACATTCAGTATATTAAGTGATATATAATTAATACATTATAAGTAATATATTTCATATTAATTATTAAGTAAGAATATACCCACATGACGGTCATGTCACTAGTTTACCTCTAGAGGCCGCTATCATAGTGACAACAGACCTTTTCGGCTGCTTTTTCCGGACCAAACTTGGATTTTTTTGCCGATTAATCGGTCGACCTCTAATTAGAAGTGCTGCAATGGTAAGCTGTAAACTAGTGTGAGTAAACAAGTGTGAGTAGGGACCACATAAACTGCAGGTCAAGGGTTAATACATCACTAGGATGTTATACAGGGAGGGGGGGGGCGCAAACTTATTGGCTCAGGTGCCACAGGAATTTGACAGACACATGTATACAGATCAAACATATAAAAGGTATTAATTTCAATGTATCACCGTGCCTAATGCGCCATCTAGTGGAGCGTCAGGCAATTACAGGTCAAAGTCAAACGACTGCAGTTATAATTATATAATATGATCTTGGAAAATTGTACTTTGATGGTATTTGCTTAGACTTGGACTTTGAAGCGAGCAGTTGATTAAGGGCCTTGCTCAAGGGCCCCAGTACTGGCAGAAGTCAAATCTCTGGCGGTGCTGCCATTTGAACTTGCGACTCTGAGCAACCTGAATCGTTTGTTCACTTTGAGTCTTTTAGGTCAACTCTGAGTCGATTCAGAGTCATTTAGGGTGATTCAGAAACATGTAGGTGGATTTTATTACATTTGAATATCATTTTCTTACTATAGTGAAACGGGGTTGAGTTTAAGCAGACCCCTGGGTATCTCCTAACGCCACATGTCCTGAGTAATGTCTTATCATTTTAACACATACAAAATAGAAATGATATAGCGATGGGGTAAAAGCCTTCGTTGAGCCGATCGCGGCTTCTGCTTCCGGGCTGTTTAGCGATTCATTAAACCTGATATAGGATGTAGTACCAGGCTCCGAATGAGTCGTGGAGCCTGTTGTCGTCCACCCCCTACCCCCCACCTTCCCCCAAGGCCTGAAAGCTCGGATGTTCTTCATACTGGAGATCCTTCTCTATAGGAGACCGAATCATCTACCAAACCTGCTTCAGTGGGAATAGACAACTCCTTTATCTGATATCACCTGTGTGTGTGTGTGTGTGTGTGTGTGTGTGTGTGTGTGTGTGTGTGAGCGTTTCCGAACTGTATTAATATTTGTTTTTCGTGAGATTTCCTCTCTCATAACGATTCAACGGCGATGGGAAGCGAGGCGTTTTTTTATTTCCCAGCTTCCCCCAGAGCATGTAGTGCAGCAGGCTCCAGTGACATGTGCTCTCTCTACAGGAGGGCCAGGTTTGGGCAGAGGGCAACAAGGTTTTCTGCAGTCGCAACTGCCTTGTTCTGTACTCCTCCATGGTGCAGAACAAACCTGCCGACAACAAGGTGAGTCACGTGCTATCCGACCAATCACGTCACTGGACCCGGGTGTCGAATTTCATTTACCATTTAACCACAGGGTTGTACACTGTGTTGCCAAAAGTATTGGGACACCTGACCTTTTCCTGCCATGTGTGGTGTTCTACAATGTGTTACAATGAAGCTTGAGGAGACCTGTTACAGCATGACAGTATCGTTGTGCACAAAGCCCGCCTCCATGAACCTACTACTGAAGATATTATGCATATCAGGTCACCTAACACTCTTCTATCGGATAAAAACAACGTCTAGTAGAACATCATCTCAGGGAGCCAATTGGGACTAAATGTGGAATGCGATGCTCACAAAGCACCATGCTTATGGCCAGGTGTCCACAAACTTTTGCCATTAGTGTGTGCAATGTTAATATTTTGGATGCACCAAATTCAGTAATAATAATTAGTTACATAACTTTTATAGCTATTTTTATATTCTGTATTCCATTTGCTTTGTATATCAGGGCTGTCAAAATGAACAGGACAGTAATTCACCTGTAGAGGGCGCTATCATTCATTATAACGGCACTCATTTTTATTAATGCCACGTGTTTGTTTGACCGTTTGTGACGGCCACAGGTGTGTATATATATATATATATATATATATATATATATATATATATATATATATTATATATATATACACACACACATATATATATAAAACCTTCAGAGATTAAATGAGCTAGATGAGAGAGATGGGATAAAATTAGAGGGATGAGATGAAATGAAATGAGATGAGCGAGATGAGATGAGAAAGATGAAATGAAAGAGAGATGAAATGGGAGAGATGAGACGAGCGAGATGAGATGAGATCAGAGAGAGGAAATGAGTGAGATGAGATGAGAAATATGAGATGGGAGAGATGAGATGAAATGAGTGAGATGAGATGAGAAATATGAGATGACATGAGCGAGATGCGATGAGAGAGATGAGATGGGAGATGAGAGATGAGCGATGATGAGAGATGAGCGAGATGACATGAGCGAGATGAGATGATGATGAGCGATGAGAGAGATGAGAGAGATGGGAGATATGAGAGATGAGCGAGATGAGAGATGAGCGAGATGACATGAGCGAGATGAGATGGGAGAGATGAGATGACATGAGCGAGATGAGATGGGAGAGATGAGATGACATGAGCGAGATGCGATGAGAGAGATGAGATGACATGAGATGAGATGAGATGAGAGAGATGAGATGACATGAGCGAGATGCGATGAGAGAGATGAGATGAGAGACATGAGCGAGATGAGATGAGCGAGATGAGATGACATGAGCGATGATGAGCGAGATGAGATGAGAGAGATGAGATGAGATGGGAGAGAGAGATGAGATGAGATGAATGAGCGAGATGAGATGGAGAGATGAGAGATGAGATGAGATGAGAGAGATGAGATGAGAGAGATGAGAGATGAGATGACATGAGCGAGATGCGATGAGAGAGATGAGATGGAGATGAGATGAGATGAGCGAGATGAGATGGGAAAGATGAGAGATGAGCGAGATGACATGAGCGAGATGCGATGAGAGAGATGAGATGGGAGAGATGAAATGAGCGAGATGAGATGGGAGAGATGAGATGAGAGAGATGAGATGAGCGAGATGAGATGAGAGAGATGAGATGACATGAGCGAGATGAGATGGGAAAGATGAGATGACATGAGCGAGATGAGATGAGAGAGATGAGATGACATGAGCGAGATGCGATGAGAGAGATGAGATGACATGAGCGAGATGCGATGAGAGAGATGAGATGACATGAGCGAGATGAGATGGGAAAGATGAGATGAGCGAGACGATGAGAGAGATGAGCATGAGTGAGAGATGAGAGAGATGAGATGACATGAGTGAGATGCGATGAGAGAGATGAGATGGGAGATATGAGATCTTTTACTGTGAACAACTACAACCAAACACTTTCCCTCTCAGATGAATAAAGTATTTTGCTTTACTGGTTACAGCCGAATACTTCCATTCTCCCCGACCCTGAAGAGAAATGTCCTCCCAAAGTCCTCCACCAGTACAACAATAACATGTCCACGCTGGACGTACACTGCCTGGCCCAGATGCAGCCCAAACAGTCTCCCCCTTCCACCCCTCCCATCTGCTTTCCGTCCATTTACTCCGAGAGCAAATCGGATGCTTTAAAAGTCACGGTCAAGCTGAAACCCCGCCCCCGGGCCGTCCATAACGGAGCAGACGAACCGCGCTACCAACCCGCAAAACGCTGGAAAGGCCTTCGCTGGCGAAAGTGGAGCATCCATATCGTAGTACCCAGAGGAAGGCTGCAGGGGCAAAACCAGGACGAACTGGTAGAGTTGCTAAGGAAGTTGGACGCATCCCTGCGGCCCGAGCCTCTGCCCAAGGACCTGCGTCGCTGCTGCTTCTGCCACGAGGAAGGCGATGGTCCGACGGACGGCCCCGCCCGGCTACTAAACCTCGACCTGGATTTGTGGGTGCACCTGAACTGTGCGCTGTGGTCCACGGAAGTGTACGAGACGCAGGCCGGAGCACTGATCAACGTAGAACTGGCGCTGCGGCGCGGCCTCGGGATCCGCTGTGCCTATTGCCAGCGTACCGGAGCGACCAGCGGCTGCCATCGCCTGCGGTGTACCAACGCGTACCACTTCACCTGCGCCCTCAAAGCTCAGTGTACCTTCTTCAAAGACAAGACCATGCTTTGCCATCTGCACAAACCTCGCACCTGCAACGGCTCCAGTGGAGCCCTGTTCGGAGGCCCGGAGCACGAGCTGCGCTGCTTCACCGTGTACCGGCGCGTTTACGTGCAGCGCGACGAGGCGCGACAGATCGCCAGCATGATGCAGCGCGGTGAGCGCGAAAACACCTTCCGTGTCGGCAGCCTGGTCTTCCATTCGGTCGGACAACTTCTGCCGCAGCAAATGGAAGCCTTCCATGTTCCCGCCGCCATCTTCCCGGTCGGATACGAGGCCAGCCGGATCTACTGGAGCATGCGCCACGCTAGCCGACGCTGCCGCTACCTGTGCTCCATCGATGAGAAGGACGGCGCCCCTGAATTCACCATCCGTGTGCTTGAGCAAGGGTACGAGGACCTCATCTTGACCGGCTCGTCCCCTAAAGGTAAGCAGCACCAACACCATTCATTCATTCATCTTCTAGCAGCTTTATCCGATCTTCCCTCGGGTCACGGGGAGTCTGTGCCTATCTCAGGTGTCTATGGGCATTAAGGCAGGATACACCCTGGATGAAATGCCAACCCATCACACACACACACACACACACACACACTCTTCACACACACTCATACACTAGGGACAATTTTCCAAGGTGCCAATCAACCTACCGTGCATGTTTTTGGACCGGGGAAGGAAACCGGAGAACCCGGAGAAAAAACCCCTGAGGCACGGGGAGAACATGCACAAACTCCACACACACATGGCCGAGACTGGAATCGAACCCGGACCCTGGCGGTGTGAGGCGAACGTGCTAACCACTAAACCACCGTGCCCCCTTCGGCACCAACACCACTCCGATATTAATTGTGCCAACTTTGCTGAACACGACGAACAGATGTGTTCTATAGGGAGGTGGTGGCTCAGTGGTTAAGGCGCTGGACTGGAAGATCGCAGGTTCAAATCCCACCACCACCAAGCTGCCACTAGTGGGAGCCCTTGAGCGAGGCCCTTAAACCTCAGTTGTAAGTCGCTGTGGATAAGGGCGTCTGCTAAATGCGTTAAATGTAAATGCAATAAACAGGAACTTTTTAGTTTGACAATATTGGGGCTTGAACCCACAACCTTCCGATCTGTAACCCAGGGCCTTCTGAAAGTGAATCCGAGGAATTTTTTCTTACAGGTGTATGGGATAAGGTTTTAGAGCCGGTGGCGGAGAAGAGGAACGAGACTGGAATTCTCAAACTGTTCCCCGTCTACCTGAAGGGAGAAGATCTGTTCGGACTCACCGTACCTGCCGTCACCAGGATTGTGGAATCGGTATGTAATAAAGGATTAATGAGCAATTTCTAACATTTCTGGATGTTTGCACGATGTTTTATGTGATGATGGTGTTTGTGTGTAGTTGCCAGGGGTGGAGGCATGCTCAGGCTACACCTTCCGTTATGGACGTAATCCTCTGATGGAGCTGCCGCTGGCCATCAATCCCTCGGGATGCGCTCGGTCCGAACCCAAGGCTTGTACACATGTCAAGAGGTGTGTGTTAAGGTATTCCGTGTGATTTATTTAGCTCGCCTTGCATGTCCACCAGCATCTACACACCCAGGTCCTCTTTTCTTCTCTGTGTGTGTCTGTGTATGTGTATATATGATATATGTGTGTGTTTGTGTGTGTATATATATATTCATTCATTCATCTTCTAGCGCTTTATCCGATCTTCCCTCGGGTCACGGGGAGTCTGTGTCTATCTCTCTATCTCAGGCGTCTATGACATTTTTCCAAGGTCCAATCAACTACCGGCATTAAAACCCCTGAAGCACGGGAGAACATGCACACACACACATGGCCGAGACGGGAATCGAACCCGGACCCTGGCGGTGTGAGGCGAACGGGCTAAGCACTAAACCACCATTTTATGTGTGTGTGTGTCATGATGCACACATCTGGCCATTAAACGCGTCTGTATGGAAAAAGTAAAAAGTTTGCAGATGATTTTTACATCATTTGTCTTTATGCTGTATGTTGAGATTCACTCATAATAATCATACATTTATATAAAGGTCTGTATTTATCCATGCACGTGTCGATTAGAGGATTAAACAGCGTATATATATGTGTGTGTGTGTGTGTGTGTGTATATATAGATATATATATATATATATATATATATAGTATATATTATAGAACATACACACACACACACACACACATATATATTATATATATATATATATATTATATATAGTATTATATATATATATATATATATATATATATATATATATATATATATATATATACACACATACATACCTGATGGTATTGCCGTATTCCCCTAAAGTAAAACAGATGAGTGTGAGTGTATTCAGCATGACGGGTTTTGTGTGGTGTGTTCTCTCTGTTAGGCCTCACACTTTTGACCAGCAGCTGCTCCGCTAAAAACCCTGCAGACCAGAGGAAGCCCTGCGGAGCTCAACCGGCGCCCCCTACAGCAAAACAGTTTGTTCACTCCAAGTCCTTTCAGTATCGACGCATGAAAGCAGAGTGGAAGTCTAATGTCTACCTGGCTCGCTCCCGTATCCAGGTAAACCATTCTCAGACTTGAGACATTCTCCCACTGAGCTACACCTTCACCCCCTGAGTATACCCCACGCCCCCCCTGATGAGCTATACCCCCCCCCCCTGAGCTTAACCCCCCCACTGCTGAGCTATACCCCTCCCCCTGAGCTTTACCCCTTGAGCTTTACCCCTCCCCCCTCTCTGAGCTTTACCCCTCCCCCCCCACCCTCCCCCTCTGAGCTTTACCCCTCCCCCACTGAGCTTACCCCTCCCCCTCCTGAGCTTTACCCCTCCCCCTCTGAGCTATACCCCTTACCCCTCCCCCTCTGAGCTTTACCCTCCCCCCTGCTGAGCTTTACCCTCCCCCACTGAGCTATACCCCTCCCCCCTCTGAGCTTTTACCCTCCCACTTCCTGAGCTATACCCCTCCCCTGAGCTTTACCCCTCCCCTCTGAGCTATACCCCCTCCCCCTCTGAGCTTTACCTCTCCCCCACTGAGCTTTACCCCTCCCCCCACTGAGCTATACCCCTCCCCCTCTGAGCTTTACCCCTCCCCCCCCCTCTGAGCTTATACCACTGAGCTCCCCCCACTGAGCTACACCCCTCCCTCACTGAGCTATACCCCTCCCCCACCTACCCCTCCCCCACTGATCTACACTCCTCCCTCACTGATCTACACTCCTCCCTCACTGATCTACACCCCTCCTACACTGATCTAAACCCCTCCCACACTGAGCTATACCCCTCCCCCACTGAACTACACCCCTCCCCTTCTGAACTACACCCCTCGCCCCTCTGAGCTATATGTATGTATGGCCGTTCAGTATTTGAATATTTGGTGCATCATGAAACTGAAAAACACAACAAAGGAAACCCAGAACTGCTGAGCAGCTAGAATCCTGTATAAAGACACTGTATGGGACAGCGTTCCTCTCCAATTCAATTCAAATTCAATATATTCCCAATAAAATATAGTTTTAGGAGATTTGAAGATGATTGCGTTTTGTTTTTAATGTACATTTTGAAGGTGACTTTCTTGGATTTGAGGTTTTGAGTTTGGTGTTGTAGGGTTTGGGGCTGTACGCTGCGCGAGACATTGAGAAATACACCATGGTGATCGAGTACATCGGGACTCTCATTCGGAATGAGGTGGCAAACCGCAAAGAGAAGATGTACGAATCACAGGTACGCCTACAAACAAACAAAAACAAACATTTTATTTACATTTTTAAGCTTTGCCCTTTTTCTATACATATATACAAGTTTGTCTTTTTCCCCCTGAAGAACCGTGGAGTTTATATGTTCCGCATCGACAGCGAACACGTCATCGACGCCACCATAACAGGAGGACCTGCACGGTAAACAACAATCCCGTTATTTATATACAGCGTGTTTTATTCTTTATGATGCTTAATCTCAGGTTGAAATATTATTATTATTATTATTATTATTATTATTCCGTCAGATACATAAACCACTCCTGCGCACCAAACTGCATCGCAGAGGTCGTGACTTTTGAAAGAGGCCACAAAATCATCATCAGCTCCAACCGCTGGATCCAGCGTGGAGAGGAGGAGTATTATTAAATTAATTATTCACCCCATCCATCCATCATAATCATTCCTCTATTATTATTATTATTAGTATATTACTAGATTAGGTTATTATATTACACTTTAGATTAGTATATTATTATTATTATATTACACTTTATATTAGATTAGATTATATATTATATTAGATTAGATTGATATTATTTATATATTCTTATTTATTAGATTAATTATTCACCCTTATTATTATATTACACATCCTTTATGATTAGATTATATATTATTATTATATTACCATAAATCCGATTATATATTAGATTGATTTATTATAGATATTATTATTATTATATTACACTTTAGATTAGATTGTATTATATTAGATTAGATTAGATATTATTATTATATTACACTGTATTACATTAGATTAGATTATATATTATTATTATATTACACTTATATTAGATTAGATTATATATTATTATTATATTACACTTTTATTAGATTAGATTAGATATTATTATTATTATATTACACTTTATATTAGATTAGATTATATATTATTATTATATTACACTTTAGATTAGATTATATATTATTATTTATTACATTAGATTAGATTATATTATTATTATTATATTACACTTTTTAGATTAGATTAGATTAGATATATTATTATTATATTACACTTTAGATTAGATTAGATATTATTATTATTATTACACTATTAGACTTTAGATTAGATTAGATATTATTATTATTATATTACACTTTAGATTAGATTATATATTATTATTATATTACACTTTAGATTAGATTAGATATATTATTATTATATTACACTTTATAGATTAGATTAGATATTATTATTATTATATTACACTTTAGATTAGATTAGATTATTATTATTATTATATTACACTTTATATTAGATTAGATTAGATTATATTATTATTATTATATTACACTTTAGATTAGATTAGATATTATTATTATATTACACTATTATTATATTATTAGATTAGATTAGATTATATATTATTATTATATTACACTTTAGATTAGATTAGATTATATATATTATTATTATATTACACTTTAGATTAGATTAGATTACACTTTATATTATTATTATTATTATATTTATTACACTTTAGATTATATATATTATTATTATATTACACTTTAGATTAGATTATATATTATTATTATATTACACTTTATATTAGATTAGATTATATATTATTATTATTATATTACACTTTATATTAGATTAGATTATATATTATTATTATATTACACTTTATATTAGATTAGATTATATATTATTATTATATTACACTTTATATTAGATTAGATTATATATTATTATTATATTACACTTTATATTAGATTAGATTATATATTATTATTATATTACACTTTAGATTAGATTATATATTATTATTATATTACACTTTAGATTAGATTAGATTATATATTATTATTATTATATTACTTTAGATTAGATAGATATTATTAATATATTACACTTTATATTAAGATTAGATTAGATTATATATTACATTGCACTATATTGGATTAGATTATATATTATATTACACTACATTAGATTAGAATATGTATTATAGTACACGATATTAGGTTAGATTATATATTATATTACACTATATTAGATTAGATTATATATTACACATTAGGTTAGATTATATATGATATTACACTATATTAGATTAGATTATATATTATGTTACACTATATTAGATTAGATTATATATTATGTTACACTATATTAGATTAGATTATATATTATGTTACACTATATTAGATAAGATTATATATTATATTACACATTAGATTAGATTATTTATTACACAAATAAATAATCGAAACCTAATCGAAATCTAGACATAATCTAAATCTATACATTAGATTAGATCAGATTACATCATAATGCATTATTTGTCTGGTCTAATTACTATTTAAATAAATTCTGGATTCTTATTTCGCTGTTAGAACAAACAAATAAATCAATTACTAAATTTTTCGGTTGTAAATAGATTTTTTTTTCCCAGCATGCCGCGTTGTCTCAGTGTGTCTCTTAAATCCCGCCCCTTTTTCCCGCCGCCTTAGTTGTGCTACGACTACAAATTCGACCTTGAAGACGACCAGCATAAGATTCCTTGTCACTGTGGAGCCGTAAACTGCAGGAAGTGGATGAACTGAATGGGACGGGACGGGACGGGACGGGACGGAGACGGGACGGGACGGGACGGGACGGGCGACACACACATATGCATTCCTTCTGATCTTTCTGTTTGTTTTCCCGAATCTCCGAGAGGCGCTTCTAAACAGGAAGTGTTGTAATGTTTCAAAATAACAAATACAGAAATCAGGGCAGATTATAAGACCGCAGAACTGTAAAGGGGGGCGGGGGGGGGGGGGGTGATGGAGGAGGGCGGAGTATGGGGGGGGTGTAAAAACCAGGTTACACACAACAACACACACACACACACACACACACACACACACACACACACACACAGGTCCCTCTGTAGAACCATCTGGCGTGTTTTGTTGTGCTAACGGGACGTGGATTAGAGACTCGGGTTTAATCTCTATAGCTGAGCAGGAAGTGATGGTGCTGGTCACGGCCTTATTTAGACTTTAAAGAGGCGGGACCTCTGGATTAAACACAAATTATAATAATTCTAGAGAGAGAGAGAGAGAGAGAGAGAGAGAGAGAGAGAGTATACGGAGATGTAGACACCACTGAACAAGGAATGTACTGAGAAGACTTCCTTAGGGATTAAAGCTAAGGGATTATTAACTTGCACTAAAAACAAAAAAAATTACGGTTTAATAAATAAAAAAAAAAACGTACTTGATTCCATGAGTCAGTTTTTTTTTTTTTTTTTTTTTTTTTTCCCTTCGTTTGTGTGATTTCTGTAAAATAAGAGGCGACTTTTTTGTATTTATTATGAATTGAAGCTATTTTTTAAAGAATGTGGACAGCGAAGATGGACGGAGCCGCGTCAGAGCCGGCTACAGGTTGGACACATGTTACTTTATATATATATAAATAAATAAATAAAGAAAGAAAGAAAAATATAAATTACAAAAAAAAAGGTACAACGCAAAAATTTGGAGGAAAGAAAATTCAATATTCGACCAAATGCTACCTTTTGTTTCTTTTGTTTTGGGTGAATTCTTGATTTGGAGGAAAAAAAACGACAATAATGAAAGAAAAGAATAAATGAATAATAATAATAATAATAATAATAATGAAAAAAAAAGAGTATTTAAGGATTTAAAGAAATGCCAGGATATGATGATATTTTTTTTTTCTTTTCTTCCTGGGAGTTTGTTTAAATTTGTGTAAAAAAAAAATTGTACAGAATCTGTAAAAAAAAATAAAAATAAAAAAGAGAGAAAAAGAAATAATGAAAGAATTAAAATAAATTCAGAGTATTTTTGTTGTAATTAGAATGTAGAGTAAATATTGTCTAAAATTCTGACCACTTGAAGAATATTCTGTACCTTTTTGTTTTTGTTTATTTTTTCTTGTATTTTTGCAATCATTATGCACCGATCGTCATCGATGTTAATCAGAAAGTGAAGTGCGCTGTGAACTTTTTTTATTTGTATTTTTTTTGGTTCGGATCCACTCGATTTCGAGCAGGACCGAGGGACTGCTTCTTTTCCTTCTTCTTTTCTTCTTTTTCTTCTTTTTATTCAGTAATGGCGCCCATGAGCTTCGGAAAGAAATCGAATTGCCTTTCTTCATTAAAAAAAAAAAAAGTAAAATATGCTCTTTTTTGTTTTTGTTTTCTTTATTGGGTGGTTTACATTATTTTAAGTAAAAAAAAAATGTGTTTTTTGTGTTTGCCTTGTTAAAAATGATGGTATGAGTTTTTTTTTTTTTCCTTTTTTTCTGAGCTTAATAAAGAATTTAAAACCTGGACTGAGCACTTTTTGCTTTACAGGTTTGAAATGAAGTGTGTGTGTGTGTGTGTGTGTGTGTGTGGGTGTGTGGGTGTGTGTGCGCATCTAAAAGAATTTGTCGGATTATGTTTTGTTGGTATAAATATATAAATAAAGTCATGAGCTTGTAATATATAACAGCATGATGTATTTTTTAAAAACAAGAAAAGATTTCTGAGCTTCAAATTGTACATAATTTCTCAAATGACTGGTTGTAATGATTTCTTTTTGTTTGTTTGTTTGTTTGTTTTCTTGGATGTTTTCCCCTTCTCTCTTGTACATTATTCAGATATTATTAACAGTATTTGTCATTTCTCGGTCCTGTACAGTAGTATGTCAAATGAAGCCTTTTTTTTTTTTTGGAAGTATACGGAAAGTGTAATGGCTTTTTTTCCGGAGTTTGTGGAATCAGATTTAGGAATATTTACAAGAAATAAATATTTTACATCTTTACGCCACGTCTCGTCCGTCATTCATCCTGAACCCGCATCTTACACATCTTCCATTAGGGGGCGCCAGAGGTGTGTCCCCCAAACCGTCTCCATCTCTCCTCCATCACCTCGTCTCCAAAACATCCTACATCTCCCTCTAATAAACTCCATTGTCTAATCCTGTCCATCCTCGTCTACTCCCAATCACCTCCTCCACCACCTTTAGCCCCGCCCCCGGTCTTTTAGACCACGCCCCCTACGGTCTCTAAACTGTGACACCATCGCAGCTCTCACCACCGTCCTATAAACGTTCCCTTTCACTGATACACATACCCGTCTATCACACATCACTCCTGCAAACTCTCCTCCACCACCCACTCCACCCTGCCCAAACTCTTTTCTTCTCTTCTTCACCCACTCCACCCTGCCCTAACTCTTTTCTTCTATTCTCCACCCACTCCACCCTGCCCAAACTCTTTTCTTCTCTTCTCCACCCACTCCACCCGTCCCAAACTCGTTTCTTCTCTTCACTTCTCCACACCCACTTCACTCTTTTCACCCTTCCTCCAACCGCTGCCCACTCTTTTCTTCTCTTCACCTTCTCCACCCACTCCACCCTGCCCTACCCTGCCCACTCTTTTCTTATCTTCACTTTCTTTCTCCACTCTTTTGCCCTCTCTTCTTCTCCACTCTTCTCCACCCGCTCCACCCTGCCCAACTCTTTTCTTCTCTTCACTCCACCTACTCCATCTGCCCAAACTCTTCAAACTCTTTCTTCCATTCCACCCTCCATCCGGTTTCTCCACCCTGCCCAAACTCTTTTCTTCTCTTCACCTCTCTCCACCCTGCCCAAACTCTTTTCTTCTCTTCTTCTCCACCCACTCCACCCTGCCCAAACTCTTTTCTTCTCTTCACTTCTCCACCCACTCCACCCTACCTGCACTCTTTTCTTCTCTTCTCCACCCACTCCACCCTGCCCAAACTCTTTTCTTCTCTTCTCACCCGTCCCACCCACTCCACCCTGCCCACTCTTTTCTCTCCAACCACTCACCCTCCCAACTCTTCTTCTCTTCT
This sequence comes from Kryptopterus vitreolus, assembly GCA_030449085.1. Taxonomy (NCBI): domain Eukaryota; kingdom Metazoa; phylum Chordata; class Actinopteri; order Siluriformes; family Siluridae; genus Kryptopterus; species Kryptopterus vitreolus. The sequence goes on along the minus strand of JACRUU010000008.1, from coordinate 2,899,386 downwards.
TCTCCACCCACTCCACCCTGCCTACACTCTTTCTTCTCTTCTCCACCCACCACTCTTCTCCACCCTGCCCAAACTCTTTTCTTCTCTTCTCCACCCACCCTCCACCCTCCACTCTTTCACTCTTTTCTTCTTCTCCACCCACTCCACCTTACCTCTTCTTCTGCCTCACTCTTCTTCTCTTCTCCACCCTGCCCAAACTCTTTCTACACCCACTCCACCCTGCCTGCACTCTTTTCTCTTGCCCCTCCACCAGAATTGCCTTGTATTTAGCTCCATCCATCTTCCCATGCACTCTGACCTGTTTCCCCCCAGTCCCAGCTGAAGATCCCCACAGCATGATGCTGCCTCCACCACGATGGTGATCAGTGTGGATGTGCAGTGTTGGATTTCTGCCACATTGAGTGTAACTGCAAACAGGATTTCTTATTGATTTTTATTTTTGTGAATGTTTTTCTTCTTGTCATTCTTCAATAATAGTCAGACTGATGGAGTGCATGACTATTCCTTCTCCTGTGGACTCTCCAAACTCTCCCACATGAACTGTGGATCTCTGCAGATCCTCCAGAGTTACCATGGACCTTCTGTCTGCTTCAGTCAGTGTAGGTGGACCGTCATGTCGTGGTAAGATCAGCGTTTGTGCTTCAACAGTGCGCTGTGAAATGTTCAAAGTGAGTGAGATGTTCTCTGTGAACGGGAACAAAGAACAAAAAAAAAGAAGAAATAAATAAACGTTCAGCGCATCCAACTCACACTTCCTAAATTTCCCCCGAATTACGCCCGCTAGCTGCGCATTCACAACAGGTACGATCTCCTCACTATATTAGCGTATATTACCGTATGGAACCTTACGCAAGCGCATCGCATTCCCAAATCCGTATTACTGCAATAAAGCGCATTTTTACTGAACGCAATAAAGCGCTTCCGTATAACCTAAACACCGTATCACCAGTTTATATGGAAAAGCAACCGGAACACAATTCTTAAAGGAGCCACGTCCCATATTTTACACTTCAAACCAACACTAAACAAAATAACATTGTCAATTAATTAATTAATTTTCAAGAATTTAAATAAATAAGCAATAATGTCATTAAAGGGAAATATTTTGATAGAAATGTATATAATTATAACATTTGTTACAGTTATTTACAGTATTAGAAACATTCATTCATTCATCTTCTAGCGCTTTATCCGATCTTCCCTCGGGTCACGGGGAGTCTGTGTCTATCTCAGGTGTCTATGGGCATTAAGGCAGGATACACCCTGGATGGAATGGCAACCCATCACACACACACACACACACACATACATACATACATACATACATTCATACATTCACACATTACATCACATTCATACACTAGGGACAATTTCCAAAGGTGCCAATCAACCTACCGTGCATGTTTTTTTACCGGGAGGAAACCCGGAGAAAAACCCCCTGAGGCACGGGGAGAACATGCACAAACTCCACACACACATGGCCGAGACGGGAATCGAACCCGGACCCTGGCGGTGTGAGGCGAACGTGCTAACCACTAAACCCATAGAAGTAAACAATAAACGTTTATAAACATGTAATAGAAGTTTATTACAGGAACAGGATTCCTGCTTTTATAAGTGCAGGACGTCTACAGGAGCTACGACGTCTTTACTTTCTGTACAGGAAGGCAAAATAATATAGTTTAGCATTAGCTTTTAGCATTGAGTAGAGTATTAATCAATATAGCCGGGTATTGATCGATATTGATATTTATCGGTAATACTCTGCGTAATGTTCTACATAAATGTGGCAAATTTCACGTCAAATCAACAGTAAAATTGTAATGCAAAGAAAAGACGCACAAAACAGCGCACCATGTGGATATGTATATACGACGTGGCTACAGTGAAAGGAGAGTTGCGTTCGTTGTGTTTCCCGTTTCTGTAATGACATTCCCACGGCTGCGTTATTCTCCACGCCTTCTTTCTGTAGCCGTAGCTCAATAATGATGACATTAAGAGGTTATACAGTGTCATTGCTGGTTTTCAGGAGGGTTTGTGTTGTGTATGCACATATAAACGCATGGTTTGGAATGATGCAATAGTGGTGCAAGGGGCACGGTGGCTTAGTGGTTAGCACGTTCGCCTCACACCGCCAGGATCCGGGTTCGATTCCCGTCTCGGCCATGTGTGTGTGGAGTTTGTGCATGTTCTCCCCGTGCCTCAGGGGGTTTTTCTCCGGGTTCTCCGGTTTCCTCCCCCGGTCCAAAAACATGCACGGTAGGTTGATTGGCACCTTGGAAAATTGTCCCTAGTGTATGAATGTGTGTGTGTGTGTGTGATGGGTTGCATTCCATCCAGGGTGTATCCTGCCATTAATGCCCATAGACGCCTGAGATAGGCACAGGCTCCCCGTGACCCGAGAAGATCGGATAAAGCGGTAGATGATGAATGAATGAATAGTGGTGGAGGAATATGGAGTGTCAAAATCCATAGTTTTTTTTCCCCACACACATGATTTCTCTCACACGCAGTACACGGAGGTGTTTACATTCCAATGCCATAGCAGTGCACGCTCGTAACGCGTCCCCGAAGCGGCAGCACACGGAGACACAAGAGCTGAGCCTTCAGGAACGTCTCAGTACGCGTTACACACACATCATTAGTTCAGCGTACAAGTTAATGATGTCACACATCGGATTTTAAACAAAGTTTACACTCGATACGAGCTGCTATTATATATATGATTTATAGACTTTCTTTTATAATGTTTTTGGGAATTGATTGATATATTTATAAATATTAGTAGATCAGTAGATATTTTAATTATTTACAATAATTAATTAGTGAGCAAAATATTTTGCTTATTACTATTATTTCATTTATGTATTTATTATTTTATTTAATATTGATTTTTATATTTGAAGATTTGATGTTTGATTAGAATTAGTGAGCAATATTTCATTATTTTTATTAGCTATATTTTATTATTATTATTATTTTATTTATTTTATTTTGTATTTTTATTTATTTTTATGATATTCTATTATTTTTATATTTATCTATTATTTATTGAATTAGTGTTATTTTTTATTTACATTTATTTTTTATATTGCATTATTTTATTATTATTCTATTATTTCATTATTTATTATTTTTTATTTTATTATTTTATTTATTTTTTT
>JACRUU010000008.1:2871222-2878722 GCA_030449085.1 Kryptopterus vitreolus | reverse complement strand
TATATCTATCTATCTATCTATCTATCTATATAAGATATATATTATATATATATATCGATATATATATATATATATATATATGTGTGTGTGTGTGTTGTGTGTATAAAATAGAAAAATCATATATAATATAATATATAAAATATATATTCATATAAATGTATTTAAATTAGTTTATTTTTATGCATGTATTTGTTTATAATCTTTTATTTTCTTCTGCAGTATCTGTAATAAGAAACGGACAGGGATATTGTCTTTAAACCAGTTTGTCCCCAAACCTTTTTCTGTGACAGCCACATCAACTTCCCTTTTCTTAATATAAAGTAAACATATGTATGTACAATTATTGAAATGGACAAAAAAAAAATGAACATGCCATGTAAAACATACGGAACTTGATCATAGAAACCAGTACTAAATCATGAAAATATGCTAAAAGAAATGCTTGAAAATATATTAATTAATAACAATAATTATATGTGTTATATTATATTTAAGCAGACAGCATGCTGCGTCACTGAGTGGCCTCTAGAGGCCGCTCTCGTAACCACAGCAGGAGCAACCCGGAAAAACTATCGCATGGATTTTTGCAGACAGCTGAATAAATGATTAATGCTGGTACATTGGGGGGGGGGGATGGTGGGTTTGTGTTTCTCTTACCCGGCCACGCTGTAGGACTTTGGGCCTCTTGACCCCGCGGTTGAAGAAGACAGGCGGCTGTGCTTTGTTCTGTGGTGAGGATAGCTGCATTTCTGGGTAAACGTGATCCAGGTACCACTTAAAGGAGCGACACTGCAGGCGCTCGCGCAACGCCACGCGGTCCCCGATATCCCCAAACTCACGGCTCCTGAGCTCGGGCCGGAGAGCAAAATACTGCTCCTGTTCACAAACACAAAACACATTCGGTCACCACAATAAGTGTCATTTGACACAATAACTGTCTTTAAGTGTGTCGTTAATTAATATCAATAACCTGATTTATCAATAATATTCTTCATTTTCACTTGTAGTTCCCAGTCTTGGACAAGAGGGGGCAGTGTGTGTGTGTGTGTGTGTGTACTGTGTGCATGCTGATTCACTGTGAAAATTGCGGAACGAAACTTTGTACAGAATTAAAAATGACAATAAAATGTTTTTATTTGTAGTTTATCCTTTAGAGCAAACATTAGGTGTTTATTAATACATAAAAATAATCATAATATATCATATCATATAATAATTAATCAATTATTTCTTAATTATGTGCCAAGCAGCCACCCTTCTGTGCTCCAGGGGGCGCTGTATCATGCACTTTGACCCTAACTTCAAACAAGCTTCGATATGCGAAAAAAAATAATGAATTATAAATGATTATATAACAAGCATTGTAAAAACAAACAGCATGTAGTGTCGGTGTTTCGCCACTAGAGGCCACTCTCATAATGACCTTCTCAGCTGCTCCAGCAATAAGCGCAAACACTATCATGATGGATTTTTGCCAACGGACGGCAGTTCCAGGAATCGTATCACATTTATCACCTTGTACTCGTCCATCCAGACGTGGGCCAGACGCAGGGAATTCCGAGCCATGGTGTCCTGTCCTCCGGGGGAGCCGTACGGACGCCGCTTACGGAAAATGTGGCCCACCCTCGAGCAGGGAATGATGAGAAGTTGACCTCCACACATCCAGATCTAACACACACACACACACACACACACACACACACACACACACACACACACACACACAGTATTAGAATAAGATTATAGAAAGAAAAAAATCTGACCAATCAGAATCCAGAGTTCAACAGGGTTGTGCTATATGGTTTAGCCAGTAATAGACTGAACACACACACACACACACACACACACACACACACACACACACACACACAATTGTACCCTGAATGAGATCTCCAAGTTTTCTCCTCCCCAGATGTCCATGCCGCTGTCATACTGTCCCAGCTCATGGAAATATTCTCTGTCCATTGCGAACAGACCCCCAGCCATGGTAGGAGACCTGCATGAATATTTATTAAACACACACACACACACACACACACACACACACACACACACACACACACACAGTTTCGGCATGGTGAGGATGAAGATATACACATGACTATGTTGAAACGCTACTAGTGGTGAGGTAATGGTGATCTGTACACGCTGAGGGTGAAGATTCACAGGTGAAGAGCTAAAAGCAGTGAGGACGAGGAATTTTGAAATTTCCACACTGTGGGACGAATAAAGGTTCACCTTATCTCATGAGAAGCTAAAAGTGCTGAGAATGAAAAGCTACACGCGGGAAGGACGAAAAGCTAAAAGTAATGAGGATGAGCTACACAAGTATGCACGGCTAAAAGCTGTAATTGTGAACAGCTAAAAGCGGTACGCATGAGGAGCTAAAAGCGGTGAGGATGAGCTACACACAGCCAGAATGAAGAGCTAAAAGGGGCGAGGACGAAGAGCTAAAGGCAGCGGGGACGAGGAGCTAAAAGTGGTGAGGATAAATGGCAAAAGCGCTGAGGATGAAGAGCTCAAAGTGGTGAGGCTGAAGAGCTCAAAGTGGTGAGGCTGAAGAGCTCAAATTGGTGAGGCTGAAGAGCTCAAAGCGGCGAGGCTGAGCTACACACAGCCAGAATGAAGACCTAAACAGGGTGAGGACGAAGAGCCAAAGGCAGCGAGGACGAGGAGCTAAAAGTGGTGAGGATAAACGGCAAAAGCGCTTGAGGATGAAGAGCTCAAAGTGGTCAGGCTGAAGAGCTCAAAGCGGCGAGGCTGAGCTACACACTGCCAGAATGAAGAGCTAATATGGGTGAGGACGAAGAGCTAAAGGCGTGGAGGACGAAGAGCTAAAAACAGTGAGGATGAACATCTAAAAGCATGAGGAGCTAAAAGTGGCAAGGATAAGCAGCTTAAGGCGGCGAGGATGAAGAGCCAAAGGCGGCGAGAATGAAGAGCCAAAGGCGGCGATTATGATGGGTGTAGAAAGCTACCTGATGGCTCCGCTGGGGTTGTTGAGCTCCGATACAGGAACAGGGTCCCATTTGAAATGCAGCCCCCAGTTAAAGCCCCCCCTGACGATGGGGGAGGGGCTGTAGAGCAGCGTGTCGGCGCTGATGATGTCGATGACGGGACACACCACCGTGTGGCGACTCTCTTTAATCGGGCTCAGCAGAGGCTGCAGCCACGCCTCGTTCACCTCACAGTGACTGTCCAGGAACACCAGAACCTCACCTGCACCAGGGAGGGAGAGAGAGACAGAGAGAGAGAGAGACATGCAGGACGAATGAGAGAGAGACAAAGATAAGAAGAAAGACACAAACACACACACACACACACACACACACACACACACACACCTGTAGCATGTGATGCGCCGATCATCCTTCCTCTGATCAATCCTTCTCTCTTATTATTACGCACCAACTTCACTTTCTCCGGCAGGTGAGTGTTTATGTACGCATCCAAATCCTGCTTTAGGTCATCTACAACACACACACACACACACACACACACACCACACAACATTAACTGTTATTCACATTGCTCCGCCACTGCTAACCCTACATTGCTCCACTGCTTCCCCTGCTCCTATAACCCTGACATTGCTCCGCCACTGCTGCCACTGGGCCACAGCACTATAACCCCTGACATTGCTACGCCACTGCCCTATAACCCCTGACATTGCTCCGCCACTGCCACCCTGACATTGCTACGCCACAGCACTATAACCCCTGACATCGCTCCGCCACTGCTCTATAACCCCTGCCACACGCCACTATAACCCCTGACATTGCCGCCACTGCTCTATAACCCCTGACATTGCTCCGCCACTGCTCTATAACCCTGACATTGCTCTACCACTGCTGTATAATCTCTGACATTGCTCTGCCATTGCTGTATAATCTCTGACATTGCTCTGCCACTGCTCTATAACCTCTGACATTTCTCTGCCACTGCTCTATAACTCTGACATTGCTCTGCCACTGCTCTATAACTCCTGACAATGCTCCGCCACTACACTATAACCCATGACATTGCTCCGCCACTGCTCTATAACCCCTGACATTGCTCCGCCACTACTCTATAACCCCTGACATTGCTCCGCCACTGCTCTATAACCCCTGACATTGCTCCGCCACTGCTCTATAACCCCCTGACAATTGCTCCGCCACTGCTCTATAACCCCTGACATTGCTCCGCCACTGCTCTATAACCTCTGACATTGCTCTGCCACTGCTCTATAACTTCTGACATTTCTCTGCCACTGCTCTATAACTTCTGACATTGCTCTGCCACTGCTCTATAACCCCTGACATCCTGACTGCTCTATAACCCCTGACATTGCTCCGCCACTGCTCTATACCCTGACATTGCTCCGCCACTACTCTATAACCCCTGACATTGCTCCGCCCGCCACTGCTCTATAACCCCTGACATTGCTCCGCCACTGCTCTATAACCCCTGACATTGCTCCGCCACTGCTCTATAACCCCTGACATTGCTCCGCCACTGCTCTATAACCCTGACATTGCTCCGCCACTGCTCTATAACCTCTGACATTGCTCTGCCACTGCTCTATAACCTCTGACATTGCTCTGCTGACACTGCTATAACCCCTGACATTGCTACAGCCTATAACCCCTGACATTGCTCCGCCACTGCTCTATAACCCTGACATTGCTCTGCTCCATTGCTCTGCCATTGCTGTATAATCTCTGACATTGCTCTGCCACTCTGTATAATAACCTCTGACATTGCTCTGCTCTACAACCCCTGACACCCCACTCCTGCCACACTGCTCTATAACCCCTGACATTGCTCCGCCACTGCTCTATAACCCCTGACATCTGACATCACCGAACAATGCTCCGCCACTGCTCTATAACCCCTGACATTGCTCCGCCACTGCTCTATAACCCCTGACATTGCTCCGCCACTGCTCTATAACCCCTGACATTGCTCCGCCCTGCTCTATACCCCTGACATTGCTCCGCCACTGCTCTATAACCCTCTGACATTGCTCTGCCACTGCTCTATAACTTCTGACATTTCTCTGCCACTGCTCTATAACTTCTGACATTTCTCTGCCACTGCTCTATAACTTCTGACATTTCTCTGCCACTGCTCTATAACTTCTGACATTTCTCTGCCACTGCTCTATAACTTCTGACATTGCTCTGCCACTGCTCTATAACCCCTGACATTGCTCCGCCACTGCTCTATAACCCCTGACATTGCTCCGCCACTGCTCTATAACCCCTGACATTGCTCCGCCACTGCTCTATAACCCCTGACATTGCTCCGCCACTGCTCTATAACCCTCTGACATGACTGCCCTGACATTGCTCCGCCACTGCTCTATAACCCCTGACATTGCTCCGCCACTGCTCTATAACCTCTGACATTGCTCTGCCACTGCCCTATACTTCTAATTGCTCTGCCCTGCCCTAACCCGACATTGCTCCGCCACTGCTCTATAACCCCTGACATTGCTCCGCCACTGCCCTATAACCCCTGACATTGCTACGCCACTGCCCTATAACCTCTGACATTTCTCCGCCACGCACTATAACCCCTGACATTGCTACGCCACTGCTCTATAACCCCTGACATTGCTCCGCCACTGCTCTATAACCCTGACATTGCTCTACCACTGCTGTATAATCTCTGACATTGCTCTGCCACTGCTCTATAACCCCTGACATTGCTCCGCCACTGCTCTATAACCCCTGACATTGCTGCTCCGCCACGCCTATAACCCACTGCACTCTATAACCCCTGACATTGCTCCGCCACTGCTCTATAACCCCTGACATTGCTCCGCCACTGCTCTATAACCCCTGACATTGCTCCGCCACTGCTCTATAACCCCTGACATTGCTCCGCCACTGCTCTATAACCCCTGACATTGCTCCGCCACTGCTCTATAACCTCTGACATTTCTCTGCCACTGCTCTATAACCCCTGACATTTCTCTGCCACTGCTCTATAACTTCTGACATTTCTCTGCCACTGCTCTATAACCTCTGACATTGCTCTGCCACTGCTCTATAACCCCGGACAATGCTCCGCCACTACACTATAACCCCTGACATTGCTCCGCCACTGCTCTATAACCCCTGACATTGCTCCGCCACTGCTCTATAACCCCTGACATTGCTCCGCCACTGCTCTATAACCCCTGACATTGCTCCGCCACTGCTCTATAACCCCTGACATTGCTCCGCCACTGCTCTATAACCCCTGACATTGCTCCTGCCACTGCTCTATAACCTCCTGACAATGCTCCGCCACTACACTACCCCTAACCCTATAACCCCTGACATTGCTCCGCCACTGCTCTATAACCCCTGACATTGCTCCGCCACTACTCTACAACCCCTGACATTGCTCCGCCACTGCTCTACAACCCCTGACATTGCTCCGCCACTGCTCTATAACCCCTGACATTGTTCCGCCATTGCTCTATAACCCCTGACATTGCTCCGCCACTGCTCTATAACCCCTGACATTGCTCTGCTTTTTCCCTGTCACTGCTTTAAAAAACACTGTGAGGATGTATTGCTGCTATGTAATGTCATTATAACACGTATATAACTACTCTGAGGTTTTCCCAGTGACCGCTCTGTAACTGCTCCTGGTGTGTGTACAGTAAAGGTGAAGAGGCGTGCCTAGCTCGCTGTTATCGTCCACCAGTATGATCTCATGGAGGAGGTAAGTGGGCGTTCGGTCCAGGACGCTGTGCACGGTCCTGAGCAGGGCTGACAAGGCCTCGTTAAAGAAACAGATCACCACGCTGGCCGTCTGTAACGCCAACGGATACGTCTTCACCTTACACCTGCGGGTAAAAACCACAACATCCTTACTAATGAATAAACGGGTGCAGGATCTCCGTAATCCATCTCGGCTTTCGCTCGCCGTTAGTCGCCGTGTCATTCCGAAGTGCTGCTGATGGAATTCTTTAAACAGGGCTTTAATCGTGACGTTCACAGGCTTTATATATGTTAAGGGTAAAAGAGTGGCATGTTGTGAGATACCTGGGCTGGAACCCCCAACCTACTGATGTCAGCGAGCACTCCCCCAGTACAAACACTATGTAGCGTTCGAGCAGGCCGGGTTTAATTAGTCACTACATGCAATATACTGAATAATTCACACCAGACCTCATTCATTACAGGAAACTGGTGTAAATGATCTTCTGTGCGTGATCACGTTACGACACACTCTCCGTCACGCTCGCCTCAGACGGGTCTGACAGACGCATCAGATTCTCAGCACGTAGGTAAAAATGAACAACACCTAAAGTCTTCCCGAGGCGCGTGTTAATATTACAGTACAGGGTGAGAATAAACGGGATTTAGAGCCGCGTTTCAAACGTTTTACCCCAATCTTCTTCACGCCATTAATCCTGAGGGGAAAGGGGGAGTGTGTGTGAGCAACCCCTGGAGAGAAAGAGAGTGAGTAAGACTGGGTGGGGAAAATGAGTGTGGGTGAGACAGGTGGAGAAAAGAG
>JACRUU010000008.1:2856222-2866222 GCA_030449085.1 Kryptopterus vitreolus | reverse complement strand
CTTACAAAAAACCTTTAAACTTTATATGTTACAAACCTATACAACGTCGTTACCAACAAAAAAACCTTTACAACTTTATATGCTACAAATCTTTACAATCCTCACATCCTACAAAAACCTTAACAACTTTACATGCTACAAATCTTTACAACCTCACAACCTACAAAAAACTTTAAACTTTATATGCTATAAATCTTTACAATCCTCACAACCTACCAAAAACATTTACATGCTACAAATCTTTACAAACTCACAACCTATAAAAACCTTTACAACTTTACATTCTACAAATCTTTACAATCTCACAACCTACAAATAAACCTTTACAACTTTATATTCAACAAATATATACAACCTCACCACCTACAAAAAACCTTTACAACTTTACATGTTACAAATCTTTACAACCTCACAACCTACAAAAAACTTTACAACTTTATATGCTACAAATCTTTACAATCCTCACAACCTACCAAAAACATTTACATGCTACAAATCTTTACAATCTCACAACCTACAAAAAAACGTTTACAACTTTACATTCTATAAATCTTTACAATCCTCACAACCTACAAAAAAACCTTTACAACTTTACATTCTATAAATCTTTACAACATCACAACCTACAAAAACCTTTACAACTTTACATGTTACAAATCTTTACAACATCACAACCTACAAAAAGCTTTTACAACTTTACATTCTACAAAAAACCTTTACATGCTACAAATCTTTACAAACTCCCTACCTTCACAACCTCTTTACAACCTCACAATGCTACAAATCTTTACAACCTCGCAATATACAAAAACATTTTAAACCTTTACATACCATAAAGCTTCACAACATTGCAACCTACAAAACCTCTTTACAACCTTACCATGCTACAAATCTTTACAACCTCGCAACCTGCAAAAAACCTTTACAACTTTACATTCTACAAAACTTTACAATCTCACAACCTATAAAAAAACTTGACAACTTTACACTACAAAATGTACCACAAAACTGTGACATAAAATCTTTACAAATGTATAATTTACTAAACATATAAAGTTTAATGAGTCACTACAAATGTGTGTGTGTGTGTGTGTGTGAGACACGGACTTACCCATCTCGGGTGAGAGGTCGCCGCGGCGGGCGTCGTTCCCGTGCGCCCTGTTGGGTAGAGCGGGGCGGCGGGTGAAGCGAGGCTCGAAGCGGTGTTGTAGCCCCTGGATGGGCACATGGCTGGAAGATAGACGGCTCTCCTGACTCAGGCTGAAGTAGAGGAAGAGTAGGACGGACCACGTCAGTGACGTGAAGAGGCAGCCATAGCAGAAGTAACGGAGAGTGACACTGCCCATGGTAGAGCTAGCATCATCGGTGGCCCGTCCTCACATGCCTGAAACACACACACACACACACATTATCCAATATCAAGCTAACACCAGCTTATATCATGGCAGTGTCCAGGTTTCGAAGGCGGACATTACATGGTTTCATTAAAGGGCCGTTTATTCCATCCTCGTGCTACGAGATTAAACACGGCGCGATAATCATCAGCTCTCACACACGGCTAATGCACACATTCAAACACTGTCACTGACGAACTTTACCCTCTGCTGCAATCGCCTCTGTTTGCTTTCAGTCAACAAAAACACACACACACACACACACACACACACACACACACACACACACACACACACAGGATGGCCAGTGTGGCATAAAATATCTTATTACTTGAAACATGAATAGACAAAACACAATGACGAACAAAATAGACAGATGATATATATATATATATATATATATATATATATATATATATATATATATATATATATATATATAATATATATATATATATATATAACATACATATAACTATCTATATATATATATATATATATATATATATATATATAATATATATATATAATGATATATATAGAGAGAGAGAGAGAGAGAGAGAGAGAGAGAGAGAGACAGAGACAGGAGAACACACCCACCGCAAAATAGACAGAGGGGAAGATAAATATTTTGTATTACACACACACACACACACACCACACACCACCACACACATATATATATATATATTTAATCAGGAAGGGACAAACACTATTTCACATGTGTGGTGTGTGTGTGTATATATATATATATATATATATATATATATATATATATATATATATATAATATATATATATATATATATATATAGATATATATAGATATAGAGAGAGAGAGAGAGAGAGAGAGATGGATAGATAGATGGATAGATAGATCTAGATCTAGATAGATAGAAACCCGGAGAAAAACCCCCTGAGACACGGGGAGAACATGCACAAACTCCACACACACATGGCCGAGACGGGAATCGAACCCGGACCCTGGCGGTGTGAGGCCAACGTGCTAACCACTAAACCACCGTGGGCTCTCCCGTCGTTATTTCCTATTTTTCTGCATGTTTATCAGAATATTTCAAGAAGAAATGTAAATATTCGTCAAAGATAACATGCAGTTTTTTATTATTAAGGCAAAACAAAATCCAAAAACCACACGACCCTGTGTGAAAAAGAATTTGCCCCCTAAACCTAATAACTGGCTGGGCCGCCGTTATCAGAAGCGACTGCACTGAAGCGTTTGCGGTAACGTTGCAGTGACGTTGTTACAGCGTTGTGGAGGAATGTTGGAGGAATGTTTGAGCATGAACCAATCATTTTTAAGGTCGGTGCATCAGTTTTAAATACAGTTCTTTAATTATTTCTCGATATTTATAATGATTGAGAATAATTCTAAAACGTATGGTTTATATATATATATATATGTAGAAAAAAACGAATATTAATACATGCATTATAATAAAAATAATGAGAGGCAATAAATAATTATTTAAATAAATAAACGCGTTACTCCCGAAACGGTTTAAAAACCAACACTTCATTTAAACAGCATGCGATATCAGCGTCCTGCCTCTAGAGGCCGCTCTTGTACGACATAACGCAACCCAGAAAAACTATCTGCGTGACAATAGTATGTAGATCGTTAACAAGCATAACTCCTCCCACCTCCTGAGTCACCTGATCAGCTAAATCATCAAACCTACCCAAGCTGCAGGAGGTCCATATCACGGTCACGCTAAAGCTCCCGAGACACCCGATCAGCTAATTATCAAACACACAGCAGCTGCGTACACGAGAGAGACGTACACGAGAGAGACGTACACGAGAGAGACGTACGATCAGCTAATCATCAAACATACACGAGCGGCAGGACGTCCGTCAGCATCACAGAGTCGTCCTGGGACACACGATCGGCTGATCATCAAACATACACGAGGTGCAGCAGGACAATCATCTCCCCCCGCACAGCTCGGGAGACATCTGATCAGCTGATCATCAAACATACATGAGCTGCAGACCACAGCGATGTCCTGATCCTGCACCAGGTGCAGCAGGTCCATCACCAGCACATGCACAGGAAACACCACGCGGTGCTTCAGGAGAAGATCTGGAGAGATCAACCAAAGTGGAGAAACAAAGCGACCTGAACAGTGAGAGGAACGGAAGGAGCATCAGCACCATGCAGAAGCCCTACTGTAACACACCTGTGCAGAGAACCAGCATATATACACATGAGCTGCAACACATCCAACACTATCTTAAGAGTCATTCAGGTTTATTACAAATAAATAAATAAATAAATAAATAAATAATATTATATTATATATATATATATAAGTTTAAACATTAGTTTTTATTTTCCTCCCCCCCACCATACATACGGAATATAATGATCTTTCCAACTAACACATATAACAACTAACCACACACATACATCCAACCACAACACACACACACACACCAAGATACACACAGTCAACACACCCAACACACACACACACACACACCCAATACACAGAGTCCTACACACAAAAATATACACAGTCCTACACACACCAATACACACATAAACCACACACACACACAATATACACAGTCCAATACACACCCATATACACACACACACCACTCCTACTACATACACACCCACACACAATACACACAGTCCTACACACCCCAATACACACACACACCCCAATACACACAGTCATACACACACAGTCCAACAAACCCCAATACACACAGTCCTACACACCCCAATACACACAGTCCTACACACCCCAATACACACAGTCCAACACACCCCAATACACACAGTCCACACCCCAATACACACAGTCCTACACACACCACCACAGTTCCTACACACACCAATACACACAGTCCAATACACACAGTAACACCAACACACCCCAATACACACAGTCATACACACACAGTCCAACAAACCCCAATACACACAGTCCTACACACACAGACCAACAAACCCCAATACACACAGTCCTACACACACAGTCCAACAAACCCCAATACACACAGTCCTACACACACAGACCAACAAACCCCAATACACACAGTCCTACACACACAGTCCAACAAACCCCAATACACACAGTCCTACACACACAGTCCAACAAACCCCAATACACACAGTCCTACACACACAGACCAACAAACCCCAATACACACAGTCCTACACACACAGTCCAACACACCCCAATACACACAGTCCTACACACACAGTCCAACAAACCCCAATACACACTGTACACACTGTCCTACACACACCAATACACACAGTCCTAACACACATACACACACAGTCCAACAAACCCCAATACACACTACACACCTCTACAAAACCATGCACATCTACACATATATGGATCAGACATACACACCTCACACAACCTATAGATAGAGATATATATACACATAAGCCATACACCTACACATAGAGTATGTGGGGGACCCAACCATAATCCACATCCACCACACACAATATTATATATATAGACACCCCAATACATATACGTATATGTATACATCCATACACACCTCCACACATCCATACACACAGATATATATATATTATATTATATATATATAATATACATGACACAAACACACACACACCACCGTAATATATCTTACATAAATATGTGTGTGTTGGGGGTGTGAGGGGATGTCTACTACATGATATGTGTGGAGGTGTGTAATGGGTGGTGTATATCTCTCTCTCTCTCCTCTCTCTACTCTCTCTTCTCTCGTATATCTCTCTCTCTCTAATAGATTATATACCCAGCCACACTCCTACACACCTCCACCTCTCCCTATTATATCTATGCCACCTCCATCCATATATATATATAATATATATATATATGTATACATCCAACACCTCCACACACGTGTGTGGGTGTGTGGAATATATATATATATATATATCTATTAGAGAGATATATATATATATAACACACACACACACACACACCTCTAAACACACCCACACATATCCATACATATATACATCCGGGACACACCTCTACACCTCCATACATATATGTATACAGCCATACACACCTCTACACATACACACATATACATATGTATACATCCATACACTCTACCTATAGTATACACACATCACCACACAACTACACATCATATGTATATATCCATACACACCTCTACACACCACAAACACACACACCTACACATCCCATCACACCAGCTCAATACATCCACACATATATGATAAATCCATACATATATGTATACATCCATACACACTCTACACATCCACAACACATCCATACATATATGTATACATATCCATACACTAACATACATATATATACATCATACACATACACACACACACCTCTACACACATCCATACATATATGTATACATCCATACATATATGTATACACACACACCTCTACACATCACACACACATCCATACACATATATGTCTACACACACACCACATACACCCTACACACACACATCCAACACACTACACATCCACACACACACATCCATACATATATGTATACATCCATACACACCTCTACACACAGTATACATCCACCACCTACATACATCCATAATTGTATACACCATACATGAGGGAGACACATCCATACATATATGTATACATCCATACACACCTCTACACATCCACACACACATCCATACATATATGTATACATCCACATACACACCTCCACACATATATGTATACATCCACATACACACCTCTACACATCCATACATATATGATACACACCTCTACACATACACACATCTACACATCACACCACACACACATCCATACATATATGTATACACATACACACCTACACGACACATATCCATATATACATCACCATACACATACACATAGTATACATACACATACACCACACACATCCATACATATATGATACATCCATACACACCTCACACCACATATGTATACATACATATATACATCCACATACACACACACATCCATACACACCTCTACACATCCATACATATATGTATACATCCATACACACCTCTACACATCCATACATATATGTATACATCCATACACACCTCTACACATCCACACATATATGTACACATACACACATCCATATATGTATACATCCATCCACACACACACCTCTACACATCACACACACACCATACATACATCCACACATATGTATACATCCACATACACACACACACATCGACAACACACACACCTACTATCCATATCACATCATACATAAACCTCTACACATCACACACACACCTCTACACACACCCCCCCCCCCCCCGACACACACTCATACACACCTCTACACTACACACACCTGGCATAAACTTAAATCAATTGCTACTGCAAAGTAAAACAAACTAAGCAATGCATAAAGTGAAGTTGGAAAACAAATAAACAAACATGTCCAGGACTGACTCCAGCAGCGAGATCGCCATGTCTCTTCTCTCGAGGCGTTATAGTGGATGTATTTCTTTATCCCACGCGTGTTCCCCTCCACGTGCATGCGGGCCGCACTGGTTCCCGGTTGTGTGCACGGTGTGTCGCGGGATGTTCCCTGGAACACTTACCCGGGAATGGAGTCTGCGCGCCGCGGCCTCTCCGCGCAGCCACACTGCGGCTCCTTCTGCTCCACATCAAAGCAACTCTCCTCTCTCCTGATTCGTCCAGCACGGCCCAATCAGCGGGCGGGGATTGCACACGGGGCGTGGTCAGATCGAGGAAGCGTCCCTGGGCTACATGCGTGTTCTTGTCTACGTGACCTCACTTTACAGTGACGTCATTGTCGCCCTTCATAATCGCCTGAGTATAAAAATCACTTTGAACGCGTTTACGTTAATCGATGACGTAACGGGGAAAAAAACGCTCCACGTGGCTTAATGTGATAAGACAGCCAAACAATGTTTTACTATTATTATTATTATTATTATTATTATTATTATTATTATTATTATTATTATTATATATTCAAATATTGTATCACGATTAATCGTATTTGTGTTTACGATTAGATTGTGATTAATCACAGCTTAATTCGCAACATTTGAATGTTTATGAGTAAATGTACCTTAAATTATAAATCTTTTCAAGTGTTTATCAACATGAACCTGGATATGCATGGATGCTTTATGCAACTGTATGTTTATTATTATTAAATAATAAACAGATTTTTATGAAACCCTGGAGAGGTATAATATATCTATATATATATATATATATATATATATATATATATATATATATATATATATATATATATATATATAGTATATATACAGTGTTGTGGAGTAACTAGTTACATGTAATTTACGTAATTTAAATTGTAAAATCAAAATAAAAGTAACAGTAATTCGTTACAGTTACAGCGAAAATAAACATGTAATTAAATTACAATTACTTTAGAAAATGTTGAAGATTATAAATTCCACCGCCTAACACCCCCCCACCCTTTTTAATTACAAAATAAAAGTAACAGTAATACGGTACTGTTTCATTATTTTTTATTATTTATTATTTATCTATTATTTTACAAACAAATGAAAGTAATCAAATGTAATCAGTTACTTTACTTTTATAAAGTCATAGTTTTGAACCTATAAGCTAAGAATTAAAGCAGTTCGGTGAAATAACTAAAATAGGCGTGAAGAATGTGACACAATTTGGGCCGGTGGGAATGGGATGTCACTGTATAATGCAAGACATCACAAGATTATTGGTACATGCAAAATATCATGGAGGGATTATTTACATTATTCATGAAGCACAAAGCATAAAAAGTCGTAAAAAATATAGCTAGCTTTGTCAAGGGAGGTTTACATAGCACTGCTGATATTATTATTATTATTATTATTATTATTATTATTATTATTATTAAAACTACCCCTTCTAACATCATTACCTTTCTGTAATAAATAATTGGACATGGTTGTATATTATCTCGGAGGTCTGTTAGGATTATGCTGATGGAAGAACATTTTCAGGAAAAAGGACATTAAAGTTTAACACTTATTACTAGTTTAAGAGAACATTAACATGTCCAGTGGTGGCTCAGAAAGAAAGACAGAGATCAACATCGCTTATTTCAGTTCATGTAGAATCAATAGACGTCAGAGGTGTCAAGTAGTGAAGCACAAATACAGCGGAAACCTTCGTTCCTCAGAAAGCGACTTTAACTGAATCCGACGTTAACCGAACTGAATTGTCCCATTCGTCTCAGGTCATGATCGGGGAAGCAATTAGCAAGTTCCTCTAGATGGTGCTCCAGGCGAAGGAAACGAAGTTAACTGACGCCAAATTACAGGCGAAAAATCCGGCGTTAGCTGAAGGCGACATACACTGAGAGCGACGCACACCGAGGTACCTCGTTACCTTCCTTAAGTAGAAATTTTAGTCACATGATACGGTGAATGGAAACATCGTCATTTTTTATCGACATTTAGAAAATATCGCAAAAGTTTTGTAACGGAAACACGCCGAAGCTTTAGCTTTACATTACAGAGATAAAGCCATAAAGGAATGTTTGTCCCTAAAGAGACATCGAGAGAGGCCAGCGGGAATGGCTCGGGCATCTATTTCGGATGCCTCCTGGGCGCCTTCCAGGGGAGGTGTTTCGGGCATGTCCCTCCCGGGAAAAGGCCTTGAGGAAGACCCAGAACACGTTGGAGGGACTATGTCTCTCGACTGTCCTGGGAACGCCTCGGTGTCCCCCCGGGGGAGCTAGAGGAAGTGTCTGGAGAGAGGGAAGTCTGGGCATCTCTGCTTAGACTGCTGCCCCCGCGACCCGGTCCCGGATAAGCGGAGGAAGATGGATGGATGGATGGATGGATGTCCCTAAAGAATGCGCCAGTGAGGAATATGGGAAGGAAAAACTGACTGAGACGTCATGATGTGGAAACCAGAATTAAAAGGGACTTTTCCAGTTGACTTAATAATAATAATAATAATAATAATAATAATAATAATAATAATATCCTTTATTTGTCACATATACATTACAGCACAGTGAAATTCTTTTCTTCGCATATCCCAGCTTGATGTTGGTAGCTGGGGGTCAGAGCTCAGGGTCAGAGCCGGCGCCCCCTGGAGAACAGAGGGTTAAGGGTCTTGCTCAAGGATCCAAGGGCGGCAGCTTGGCCATACCGGGGCTCGAACCCGGATCTTCCAATCAGCAGCCCAGCGCCTTAGTCCAATGAGCTACCACCTCCCTCACTTTGATTGGTCGGCCATTTGTGGAAAACATAGGACACCCCTGATCAAACCATGGACCTGTGATGCCTACCAAGGACCAGCAACACCACTACAGGCCATGGTCACCCATCTTAAATACCAGTATAAAGCCTATCTTCTACATGGTCCTGTTTTTTTTCCCATATTTGCTGTTTACTTACCCCAGAGACACTAGGAAAAGATCATGTAAGAAGCTCCTGGCTATAACTGAGGGTTCAGGGACTCGTTAAAGTGTCACCCCACCATACTGGTGTCTTTTTAGAGGAAACCTGTCAGAAATGACAAAGTAAGCCATTGTGGTATATTGGTTTATATCCTCCACGT
>JACRUU010000008.1:2836222-2851222 GCA_030449085.1 Kryptopterus vitreolus | reverse complement strand
ACACCACTGATAATATGGAGTCTGGCTTTTCACAGTATTTTATAAACCATTAAGGCAGCAGCAGCGAGTGATTTCCACGTTATAAGAATCTCATCCAGTAATACAAACATCAGGTCTGGAGTTGAGAAGGAGACAAGTTTACTGTGAGCATGAAAGAGAGGGAGAGAGAGAGAGAGATAAATAGATAAAGAGAGAGAGAAAGTAATAGAAACTAGGTATGTTTATAGTAACACAATGTGTTTTGTGAGATATGGAACATAGTGAATGACATTTCCTCGTGTAAAACGTTTCTCAGGGAAAGAAGTGATCAGTGTAAATAATGTGTGTTAGTAATGTTTATCAGGACTTTTCATTCTGTCACTCAGGAGATGAGATTCTGCCAAACGACTGGATGTGAACTTAATCTTCTTTATTGGACACTAAAACAGATGGTGCTTTAAAATCTGTCTATCTATCTATTTATCCACATGTCTGTCTGTCATCTATCTATCTATCTATCTATCGATCAGCATCTATCTATCTATCTATCTATCTATCTCTCTATCTATCTATCTATCTACTATCCACATGTCTTCTGTCTGTCTGTCTATCATCTATCTATCTATCTGTCTTTCTATCTTTCTATCTATCTATCTATTATCTATCTATCTATCTATTATCATCATCTATCTATCTCTATCTGCCAGTCTGTCTATCTAGTCGTTGCCTGCCTTCCTGCCTATCTATCTATCTATCATCTATCTATCTATCTATCTATCTATCCTATTCTATCTATCTATCTTCTATCGATCTATCTATCTATCTATCTATTATCCACATGTCCTATCTATCTATCTATCTATCTATCTATCTATCTATCTATCTATCTATCTATCTATCTATCTATCTATCTATCTATCATCTACCTATCTATCTATCTATCTGTCTGTCTGTTCTATCTATCTATCTCTCTTCTATCTATCTATCTATCTACTATCTATCTATCTATCTATCTACTTCTATCCACTGTCTGTCTGTCCGTCTGTCTATCTATCTATCTATCTATCTATCTATCTATCTATCTATCTATCTGTCTGTCTGTCTGTCTGTCTGTCTGTCTGCCTGCCTGCCTGCCTATCTATCTATTATCTACTATCTACTATCTATCTATCTATCTACTATCTATCTATCTATCTATCTATCCTATCTATCTCTATCTATCTATCTATCTATTTATCCGCATGTCTATCTCTATCTATCTATCTATCTATCTTCTATCTATCTATCTATCTATCTATCTATCTATCTATCTATCTGTCTATCTGTCTGTCTGTCTGTCTATCTATCTATCTATCTATCTATCTATCTATCTATCTATCTATCTATCTATCTATCTATCACAGTGAAATGAATAAACCCTTGGTGTACATCAGTAAACACTGTATTGTACTGTATATTACACTGTACAGAGCGTTCATGACGGTGTTAATGACGGCCCTAATATACTCCCATTTTACAAATGTCACATTTGTGGCACCTGTCCACCACCAGAGGGCACCATCTCCAGGATCCTCACATGTTCCCATGGTTACAGCAACTCACGCCTGTCCTTTCAGTCATTAACACTCATTAATCCGTTTATTATTCCTCACAGAAAAGTCACGTGACCACGATCTCGCATGAAATTCACACATTATAGACATCCCGTCACTGCATAATGCCTCATAATGTCTGGGAGGTTCATTAGCATTCAGTGAGATCGTCATCAAGATTGGATACGAATTAGTCACACACACACACACACACACACACACACACACACACACACACACCACACAAACACTATATGTACATGGACGCGAGTATAAAGTGAAATAAGAGTAAATCATGTGCTTGAACAAGATATATATATATATATATATATATTATATAAGAGAATACTATTAGGTTATGAGATATTAGATATTATATATATTTATATATAATATAATATATCTATATATTAAGGTTATATATATATAATATATATCTATAGATATATATATATAACAGATTATAGTAGATTACTATATAACAATAATATATTAACCTTGCAGAAAAAAAGTAATTCAATTACAGTTAGTTTAGAAAATGCTGAAGATTACATATTCCAATATTCCTAACATATATAACATTATATATACAGCATTTTATATTGGGGCACGGTGGTTTAGTGGTTAGCACGTTCGCCTCACACCACCAGGGTTCCGGGTTCGATTCCCGTCTCGGCCATGTGTGTGGGTTTTGTGCATGTTCTCCCCGTCTCAGGGGGTTTTTTCTCCGGGTTTTCGGTTTCCTCCCCGGTCCAAAAACATGCACGGTAGGTTGATTTGGCCTTGGAAATTGTCCCTAGTGTATGAATGTGTGTGTGTGTGTGTGTGTGTGTGTCCTGCGATGGGTTTGGCGTTCCATCCAGGTGTATCCTGCCTTAATGCCCATAGACGCCTGAGATGGTTCTTTTCAGAAGATGTGAGCATGTGTGCGATACTGTGGTTAGATGACAGCATAAGGTCACATGCACATTCACATGGAGCACCGACCTTCATTATTCACAGGGTGTACAAAGACTTTTATCAGGTTATATATGAGTTACATTTATTGAAGGTTTCTTTGGTGTAAATATTCCTACAGCATTGCAGTGAAAAACAACCCCTGTCTGGTTCTCAGCACATTTATTTTTAAGCGTGTATAAAAAGACGAGGTGTTTTTCAGGGACGTTGTAATTTCTGCTTTCTTTAGCAGCAACCTGAGATCTGTACCTCATCTATAACTCGAGTCCGACGCAGGATCTCTGATTGCTGGGCCACGGGAAAAAATCCAACCGCTATTTTGTAGGACAATCTGACGCTGATGAAACCGAGACCTCCTTGGGGGGGGGGGGGAGGGAAGGGGGGGGGTTGAGGAAAAAAAGAGCAAGACTAGCTTTTTGTAAATGGATGTTTGGGCTGTATAGTCCTCAGGATCTGCTGTGTGGAACGTGAAAGCACAAAATGCCTTTTAAATATTCATGAGTCCATAAAACTTTATGGGCTCCACAGCGACAGGTGCAGGTTCCACAGCAGCCGAGAAAAGGAGTGCAAAGTGCAGGTCTGCTGGAGCGTTCACATTCCGATTAATAATACAGTCATATTATATACTTATTATTATTGATATGATATTATTATTATTATTATTATATTATTATTTATTATTTTGTTATTATTATTATTATTATTAGGCCAGCTTCAACATCATGGAATAAACGATCATGTTTTCCTTTGAAGATGTGAACAAAACACACCCCTCTAATGTATGTACATCATTCAGTATAACAGATATACACAGTATCAGATAGATAGATAGATTGATAGATTGATAGATAGATAGATAGATAGATAGATAGATAGATAGAAGCAAAGATATGTTTCCTGGTTCGTGTATGTTACAGCTTGTATGTTATGTAATAAGTCATTCTTTCTCTCTCTCACGTTATTGCAGCTAATAAGGAAGAAAAAAATAATTTGTTCCGGATTCTAATTTACATTCTATAATGTACGGAAGTAAATTGTGTCGCAGGTGTTCGACAATATAACTGAAGAGAATGTACTGTAACAATAATGAAACTGTAAAGTACTGAAACTGTAGAGTACTGAAACTGTAACAGTACAGTAATGAAACTGTAACAATAATGAAACTGTAACAGCACGAAACTGTAACACCCCTGAAACTGTAACAGCACTGAAACTTTAACAGCACTGAAACTGTAACAGCACTGAAACTGAAACTGAAACTGTAACAACTGAAACTGTACTGAAACTGTAACAGCACTGAAACTGCACTGAAACTGTAACAGCACTGAAACTGTAAAACACTGAAACTGTACTGAAACTGTAACACTGAAACTGCAACTGAAACTGTAGTACTGAAACTGTAACAGCACTGAAACTGTAACAGTACTGAAACTGTAACAGCACTGAAACTGTAAAAGCACTGAAACTGTAACAGCACTGAAACTGTAACAGTACTGAAACTGTAACAGCACTGAAACTGTAAAACCACTGAAACTGTAACAGCACTGAAACTGTAACAGCACTGAAACTGTAACAGTACTGAAACTGTAACAGCACTGAAACTGTAACACCACTGAAACTGTAACAGCACTGAAACTGTAACAGCACTGAAATTGTAACAGTACTGAAACTGTAACAGCACTGAAACTGTAACAGCACTGAAACTGTAACAGTACTGAAACTGTAACAGCACTGAAACTGTAAGAGTACTGAAACTGTAACAGCACTGAAATTGTAACAGTACTGAAACTGTAACAGCACTGAAAATGTAACTAAGAGTACTGAAACTGTAACAGTAATGAAACTGTAACAGCACACTGAAACTGTAACAGCACTGAAACTGCAACAGTAATGAAACTGTAACAGCACTGAAACTGTAACAGTAATGAAACTGTATGTATTTGATTGGAGACTTGCTGCAGTAGTGAGGGGGAAAAAGCCCTGTTTTGGGGTCTGTTGTGTCACACCGAGCTGTCATTGGAAATTTTACAATATAGGATTATCTTTCTACCTTCACACACACACACACACACACACACACACAAACACACACACACAATGTGTATATGAGAGGTGAATGAGCGAGTTGTTCTGACGTCTCCACATAAGTGTTGCTGAGGCTACGCAGGAGAAATTGGATGTGCGTGTGTGTTGTGATGGTGACATTATTGCTCCTTTGTATAGCAGCAGTTGTGAGCCGATGACTCACCGCACTATGATTCACAACTTCAGAGTGGCTTTGCAACGCCAGCAACACGTCAAACCACCGATACACACCCTGATCAAGCTGAGCTCCTGCTGTCACATGTACAGCCTGCTGTACCAGGACATATATTAACCCTCAGGTCCACGCCGTCTCATCCGGTCAAACCTTGTGTAACAATCTCATAACCTGTAAGGCAAGGTGTTAGTGTCATTTCAGCAATATACAGGGCCGTCCAATAAGATCTTACCACTCATATCACATGACACACTATCAGTGCATATAACCTCTTCGCATATGTGTATTGTATAAATAAATAAAAAATGGGGGGCACTGTAATCCATGCTCTAATGTGTTATAAGGGTTATATATATATATATATACTATATATATATATATATATATAATATATATATATATATATTATATATATATATATATATATAAAATATATATATAAATATATAGTGTAGCTCAGTAGGGAGGGGTGTAGCTCAGTGGTCTAAGGCTCTGGGCTGCTGATCGGAAGATCCGGGTTCGAGCCCCGGTATGGCCAAGCTGCCGTCCTTGGGTCCTTGAGCAAGACCCTTAAAACCCTCTGTGCTCCAGGGGGCGCTGTATCATGGCTGACCCTGAGCTCTGACCCCCAACTACTAACAACAAGCTGGGATATGCGAAGAAAAAAAAATTTCACTGTGCTGTAATGTATATGTGACAAATAAAGGATATATTATTGGATATATATATATATATATATATATATATATATATATATATATATATCATTCATTCATCTACTTTTTTTATCATCATTCATCTTCCGTCGTGTCACGGGCAGGATACACCCTGGATGGAATGCCAACCCATGACTGGACACACACACACACACACCACACACACACACATTCATACCCACATTTATACACTAGGGAAATTTTCCAATCAAAACCTACCGTGCATGTTTTTGGACCGGGGAGGAAACCAGAGAACCCGGAGAAAAAACCCCCTGAGACACCGGGGAGAACATGCACAAACTCCACACACACATGGCCGAGAATGGAATCGAACCCGGACCCTGGCGGTGTGAGGCGAACCACTAAGCCACCGTGCCCCATATATATATATATATATATAGATCAATATATATACTATATATATATATATATATATATATATATATATATATATATATATATATATATGCAATTATTGATATATTGATATATATCATGTATATATCTATTACATTTTCCAAAGTAACCTTTCCAACACTGCTTAACAAAAAAAGCAATAAAAAAAACAATAAAAGGCAGTGCAGACAAAACAATAAACAAAGCACAGTAACAGCGATCATATTGTACAAAAAATGCGTTTGTTCCGATGCAACGAAAATAAATAATATAATATTTTCATGTAAACAGTGTGAATACTCAGGCCAATGAGCAGTTTGTGCCAACAAAGATTTTTTCCTTTGTTTTTGTTTTGTCAGTATAGAGTGTGTGTGTGGTGTGTGTGTGTGTGTGTGTGTGTGTGTGTGTGTGTGTGTGTGTGTAATCAGCCCAGTTCCTTTGTGCTGAGGAGTCTGATGATGAGTCTGAGTCAGAAGTTTTTCAAGGTATCAAAGGATAAAAGCAACTTTTACTCAACTACGTAAGTGATTGTTTTTTTATTTATTTTATTTTTAGTATTTTAGTTTTAGTTACTGCATTATATTTTAACTCACCATCTGCATTAACAATTATATTTGGCACCTCCTTTCAATTCCAGCTTTTGTTGAATTTTTTGTTTTTATTTTTATTTTATTTTAGCACGTTCGCCTCACACCGCCAGGGTCCGGGTTCGATTCCCGTCTCGGCCATGTGTGTGTGGAGTTTGTGCATGTTCTCCCCGTGCCTCAGGGGGTTTTTCTCCGGTTTCCTCCTCCGGTCCAAAAACATATGCACGGTAGGTTGATTGGCACCTTGGAAAAATTGTCCCCTAGTGTATGAATGTGTGTGTGTGGTGTGTGTGTGTGTGTGTGTGTGATGGGTTGGCATTCCATCCAGGGTGTATCCTGCCTTAATGCCCATAGACGCCTGAGATAGACACAGACTCCCCGTGACCCGAGGGAAGATCGGATAAAGAGGTAGAAGATGAATGAATGAATGAATGAATGAACTATATCACATTCATCACAGATTCCTTTTTTCAAAGACAGATTTTGTGCACAGTGTCATGCTGAGGGGGAAAAAACGTCATGCATCCAAAAACAAGTGTATACGTTTTTGTCATGTTCATGTTTTTGTTTGATTATTCCTGTATTTTTCCTCACCCAAAAAAAAGGCTTTATGTTAAATAGAAGAATAGCCTTTATTTATCAAATAAACATTACACCATTCATTACAGCACAGTGAAATTATTGCTTGTCTTTTTTTTTTTGCGCAGGGTCAGACAATGATAGAGCGCCCCCTGGAGGACAGAGGGTTAAGGGCTTTGCTCAAGGCACTAAGAGTGGCACTGTGATCCACTGATCTACACCCCTCCTTATGTTTTTAATACATATGGATATAAATACAGTAACAGTAGCAGCGGTCATTTTGTACACTGTTTTAATTGTTCTAATGCAATGAAAATAAAAATAAATAAAATAAATAATATTTTAATGTAAACAATGTGGGTACACTGACTGACGCGAATGTGCACAGCAGCAGTTTGTGCAAACAAAGGATTTGTTTTTGTTTTGTGCATAGAGAGTGTGTGTGTGTGTGTGTGTGTGTGTGTGTGTGTGTGTGTGTGTGTGTGGGTGTGAGTATATATAAGTCATGTTTCTTTGTTCTGAGTTACTTCGAATTTTAACTACTTTGTTTACATTTTAGAATCAAAGATAGAAGCAACTTTTATGCATAAGATTTTATTTTATGCATATGTATTTATTTAATTGTTTAGTAAGGGGCACTACGGTGGTTTAGTGGTTAGCACGTTCGCCTCACACCGCCAGGGTCCGGGTTCGATTCCCGTCTCGGACATGTGTGTGTGGAGTTTGTGCATGTTCTCCCCGTGCCTCAGGGGGTTTTTCTCCGGGTTCTCCGGTTTCCTCGCCGGTCCAAAAAAAAACATGCACGGTAGGTTGATTGGCACCTTGGAAAATTGTTCCTAGTGAATGTGTGTGTGTGTGTGTGTGTGTGTGTGTGTGTGTGTGTGTGATGGGTTGGCATTCCATCCAGGGTGTATCCTGCCTTAATGCCCATAGACGCCTGAGATAGACACAGACTCCCCGTGACCCGAGGGAAGATCGGATAAAGCGGTAGAAAGAATGAATGAATGAATGAATGAATGAATGATGATTGTTTAGTTTTTAATACACCGGACTGCTTAAGTACTTTATAAGGGAAACTTCGGTGGTTATTGATCAGAAGGTTGGAGGTTCGAGCCCCGTGTATCTTAGCTCCACGTGCTGTATAATGCCTGCTCCTGTGTGCACTAATTCCAGCTTCGTTAACATCATTGGGGTATGCGACGGGAAAAAAAAGCGTTATAATGCGCATGTGACAGTTTAAAATCAACCTTCATAGCTGCCGGGGGTGGGGGGGGTGGGGGGGGCACACTGAAGAGATAACAATTATGCGGATAAATAAATTATGTTTATTTATTTGTTTATTTTAATTTTATGCATCGATGAACTGCCTTGAATATGAATATGCGTTCGGCATATGTGTGTGTGTGTGTGTGTGTGTGTGTACAAAGGAGAGTCTTTAATTGATTAATTGATTATGTGATTGGGATGAGTTCAGCCCCGCGCTCTGCTGGACAGCGCCTTTGATCGTGCCCGATGTGAGATAATTGACAGGTGACTTATCCACACAGGCATCAAGCTGGGCGCGTCCCGAACGAGCCAATCAGATTGCTCCGGGGGCGGGGTTTACTCGGGCATCGGTGTGTGCTGCTGTTTTCAGGGCTGTAACTGAGCGCTGCTCGGAGGAGGGCGGAGTGTGCGTGTGCGTGTGCGCGCGCGTGTGTGTGTGTGCGGTGTGTGTGGTGCGTTTGCACGGATCCGGAGCCACTACAAGAATCGAATTATATTTCTCTCTCTATATATATATATAAATATATTTACATATTTTTTTTGTCAAGGAGACAAGCATGGATCTCGGATCTTGTTTATATATATATATTTTTATATCCATGTGCACAGGATCTGATCTAAAACGGAGCTGGATGCTGTTCTAAGATCAGACTCTAATACACGGCATCGAGCGAGACCAGAAAGGGGGTGGGAAGAGAAAAAAAAACACCGACAAGATCCAGGTGGGGGGGAGAAGAGAAGAGCCTCTACAGGTGTGCAGGAGGAAATCGGTGTGTGTGTGTGTGTGTGGGGGGGGGGGGGGGGGTGGGGGGTGGTTGGGGGACACAGGAGATGCATCGCTGAAGGTTGAAGAAGCGTCAGGACGGGGAAAGCACGCGCAGGTTTGAGACGCGGCTGTGATGGCGGTGATCGGACTGTCGCTGCTCGTGCTGCCAGGTGGGATTCGTCGTGGGCGCACACTGCTCGGCTCTGGCACCGAGGACCGACGAGCCACGCCAGCTCCATCAGCACCAGCTCCAGCATCAGCATCATCAACACCAGCAGCTGCCCCGGGTCGTGGCGGCGTTTCTGCACACGGGCGACCCGTCCGCACTCGAGCGCGCCAACTGCACCGGGAGGTACGAGCTGAGCGCGCGCTGCGGGGCCAGGGCGCGCGCGCACCCGCCGCCCGCCGCCCGCCGCGCGATGCACGCGCTCGCGCACGCCGCCGGCTTCCTCCGGACGCTGCTCGCGGGGGGGGAGCGCGGGCGCGAGCTCGAGCGGCGGCGCCCCGCGCGCGACCTCGAGTGGTGCCGCGCGCTCCTGCGCAGCGTTGTGGACGGCGACGCCAGGGTGCACCGCGCCGCCGTCGTCTTCGACGTCGCCTCCTCCACCTCCACCTCCACCTCCACCACCTCCCCTTCCGTCTTCCTCCAGGCCACGCGGCGCGGCCGGGAGATCGCTCTGCAGGACCTGTCCGCGTCGGCCCGCGAGCTCCTCCGCGACGAGAGCCACGACACCGAGTGGTATCACGCGCACGCGCACGCGCGCGACCCGCCAGAAGACGCGCACGCCAAGTGGTCGGCGCCGTTCCTGGAGTGCGAGGCCGGCAGCTTCGTCCCGCGCTGGCTCCTCACCCTGTCCACGGCGTTCCACGGCGCGAAGCCGAACCTGACGCCCGACTTCAGGTGAGGGGTCTCTCTCTCTCTCTCCATCTCTCTCTCTCTCTCTCTCTCTCTCTCTCTCTCTCTCTCTCTCTCTCACGTGACCGCCACAAAGCCTCTCCTATAACTCACTCACCTGTGCCAGGTAACCCCCGTGACTAGGTGTGTGGCTGTGACGTCACAGCCATTAGTTAATTGACAGTTTTGACAACCACAGCGATCAGCAACAATTTCTACATTATTACCTGCATCATTTAATCATCAAAACATGATCTTTACTGGAAGTCCTACTGGTTCCCAGTGGTGTCCAACATGTGACATATGTGTATTTACTAAACACACTGGACTTAAACCAGTAAACAGCAGAAAAAACCAGCAGAGATTCCAGTCGAAACCATTATACAGGAGTTTTTATGGTTTTAGCAGCGGAGAAGCGTGAGAACGCCGGACAGTCTGAAGGACTGCTGCGCCACCATCCCATAATCCATAATAATCTAGAATATGTAGGAGTTGCAAGGGATTGTGGGTAAAAAAATCGAGTTTTGATGATAGTTATGAAGATTTCGAGAAAGATTACAAGTTGGTGTGGAATAAACATTCCATTCCCTTGCTTGTAAGCTTCCTCCTAACCGGCGTCTCCGTGTGGCCCCTGGCGTGATGTGATGTATGATGTATGGGGCCCGAGATCTCAGCAGGCTTCCAGGAACCGGGAAAATAAAATAAAGTGGATTATACTCTCCATAAGACCCATTTTGGTCAGGCGTAGGTTTTAATTGTGCTGGTATTCAGAGGCTGGAGGGTGTTTCTAAAAATAGCTGCAGATGTGCAGCAGAATCTATGGCGTCACGTGACACTATAGGCCACGCCCACCACCACACAAAAAAAAGATTAGCTTATACGTCGCCGCCGACCCACACGTGTGACGCGTCAAACCGTTCGCCGCGGTCTGGGGGAATCTCCGGCCGAATCCCACATTGACGCCGCATGACGTCACATGAGCCTAAACGTGAAAAATATGCCAAACGATGACATTCGGGCTACGGGGGCCATGTGACGTGTCTAAACGCTCGCCACGTCGAGGGGAGTCGGGTTCTGGGTAGTTTGATGACATCACCGGCCCCGCCCCTCTGGAAAAAAATGTCTAAACGCTCATCTCTCCGAATGGCTTCGCGTTCAAACTCTAAATGGTCACGTGTCCTGCGTCTCCATGTGGCCTCTCGTGTGATGTATTGAGAGCAATAATAAGATCTCAGCAGGCTTCCAGGAACTGGGAAAAGGAAAGGATTATAGTCCCCATAAGACCCATTTTGGTCAGGTGTAGGTTTTTGCGTAGGTTTTGATTTGCTCCTACATTGTTCTGGTATTCGGAGGCTGGAGGGTGTTTCTAAAAATAGCTGCAGATGTGCAGTTGAAGCTGCAGGAGGAACCTACCGGCACTGGCTAATTAATTCCTGCACGCATGACCTCCCCGAGGGCAGCGCTGTCCTGCCGAGATCATGTCCAACAACGCTTATTGGGTGCATGCAAAGCCGGGACGATGTTTTCCTGCTCTGGGGGTCACCACACACACACACACACACACACACATTTATACACAAAATGTTGGATTAGAAGAAGGTTTAGCGCAGATTAGACAGATTTTCTTGAATTAAAATATGAAAATCAGAAATAATAATAATAATAATAATAATAATAATAATAAAAAGCAAAAAATAATGTATTTGCATCAATATATTGCTAACAGAGATGGCTATAAATTCCACGACCGCATTTTCTGAGAAATCCTAAGATAATAACACGACTAATACCACTAAAAACTATTAGTAGTATTCATAGATCAATTCTTGGGCCTGAGAATCTCTAAAAGGGATCTGTATATCAGAGGCGATTAAGGCTCTGGGCTGCTGAGGTTCGACCACTCTGGGGTCATTGAGCAAGGGCCTTAACCCTCTGTGCTCTAGGGGGCGCTGTATCATGGCTCTGACCCCAGCTTGTTTGGATATTGGACGAAACAAGGAATAAATAGTAATAAAATACATGAGGGCGGCACGATTAATCGCAAGTTAATCACGATCGCGATTTACACAATCTCATTTGTAAATGACGACAATTCACTTTCGAGGAAACACTGCTTTTTACTAGCCTACACCGTAACCTACACCGTAACCGCCATAACCTACACCATAACCTACACCATAACCTACACCATAACCTACACCGTAACCTACACCGTAACCTACACCACCTACACCACAACCTACACCATTAACCTACACACTACACCGTAACCTACACACCGCCTGTAACCTACACCGTAACCTACACCGCCTACACCATAACCAACAACGTACACCATAACCTACCATAACCTACACCGCAACCTAACCATAACCTACGTAACCTACACCTAACCTAACCTACACCATAACCTACACCGGAACCTAACCTACACCGTAACCTACACCGTAACCAATAACCTACACCGTAACCGTACACCTACACCTTAACCTAACCACACATAACCTACACCGTAACCCTACACCTACCTGTAACCTACACCGTAACCTAACCTACACCGTAACCTACACCGTAACCTACACCGGAACCTACACCATAACCTACACCATAACCTACACCGTAACCTACACATAACCTACACCTACACCGTAACCTACACCATAACCTACACCATAACCTACACCGTAACCTACACCGTAACCTACACCGTAACCTACACCATAACCTACACCGTAACCTACACCGGTAACCTACACCATAACCTACACCGTAACCTACACCATAACCTAACCTACACGTAACCTAACCTACACTGTAATAACCTAACCTACACCACACTGTAACCTACACACCGTAACCTACACCGTAACCTACACCAGTAACCTAACACCTGTAACCTACACCATAACCTACACCGTAACCTACACCGTAACCTACACCATACATACACATAACCTACACCGTAACCTACACCGTAACCTACACCATAACCTACAACATAACCTACACCGTAACCTACACCATAACCTACACCCACCTAACCAACCTACACCATAACCTACACCATAACCTACACCATAACCTACACCGTAACCTAACTACACACCTGTAACCTACACCATAACCACCGTAACCTACACCATAACCTACACCGTAACCTACACCGTAACCTACACCGTAACCTAACCTACACCGTAACCTACACCATAACCTACACCATAACCTACACCGTAACCTACACCGTAACCTACACCATAACCTACACCGTAACCTACACCATAACCTACACCGTAACCTACACCGTAACCTACACCGTAACCTACACCATAACCTACACCGTAACCTACACACCGTAACCTACAACACCTAACCATAACCATACACTACAGTAAACCTACACCATAACCTACACCATAACCTACACCGTAACCGTAACTGTAACCTACACTACACCGTAACCTACACCGTAACCTACACGTAACCTAACCCATAACCGTAACCTACACCGTAACCTACACCTACACCACCGTAACCTACACACCACCTAACCTACACCATAACCTACACAACCATAACCTACACCATACACCATACACCATAACCTACACCGTAACCTACACCGTACACCTACACCATAACCTACACCCACCGTAACCTACACCGTAACCCTACACCATAACCTACACCATAACCTACACCGTAACCTACACCGTAACCTACACCGTAATAAACCTACACCGTAACCTACACCGTAACCTACACCTAACCTACACCGTAACCTACACCGTAACCTACACCATAACCTACGCAGAACGCGAGGTCTGTGATTGGTCGGCTCGGCGGCGTAGCATCGTACGTATTACGGCGTATTCCTCCGTTGCGCCATTTCAACAATAATAATAATAATAATAATAATAATAATAAGGAAATAAAATCACTACTAATTATCATAATAATTTAATATTATTGCTATTATTATACAACAACAAATAAAAAACATGCTAATAATCATCATCATTATAAAAAAAACCTCTTCATCATAATATTAATGATATTATTGCTGAATAATGTTATTATATTATATTAAGTTATTATATTAAGTTATTATTATATTATTGTTATATTAATTACTATTATTATTATTATTATTATTATTATTATTACAATTATTATTATTATTATTATTATTATTATTATTAATAAAATTATTGCTATTATTATTAAAATGATTGTTATTATTATTATATTATTACTCTTGCAACTAAACATTAATACTTCTATTAGTAATAATTTTAATAATTTTATTTATAGTAAAATATGAACCTAATTATTTACGAAACAAAGAATAAAAAAACAAACATTGTACGCGTTCTTGTTTTGATCTGTGAAAGTGGAAGATCTCCAGCGTGATGGTGCTGAAGCTCGGGTGTGTGTGTGGTGTGTGTGTGTGTGTGTGTGTGTGTGTGTGTGTGTGTGTGTGTTTTCCGGGAACGTGGCCTCGTGATGGAAGACAGAAAGTGTGTTAATGTTGTGCCGAACGCTTCCTCCGATTCGCTGTGTGTTTTCCATGGGGAGTAACCGTAACGCAGCAGCTAACGACGGAACAATACCAGCACTTCCTCCCTACACACACACACACACACACACACACACACACACTAATTAATCCCACAGGTACAGGCGACTGTGATGCAGGTTACAGTCTAACTGCATTACACTTCCTTATAAATGAGCACATGACTCCTGAATACACACATAAAGATCACTCTCGTGCACCTTTTACATTCTTCTTCTAATTATTTTAACGAGGTCAACATATTTTCTTCCTCCTTACGTCGTCCGAACGGAGGACAATAAATCACATCAGGACCTTATTAGAGAAACAACGGCTTTGGGAAGGCGCTGTTGTATTGTTTCGATTGCCATTACAGCATGACATGGGAATCTCGCTATTTATAAAAGAGTGACATTCATTCATTCATCTTCTACCGCTTTATCCGATCTTCC
>JACRUU010000008.1:2816222-2831222 GCA_030449085.1 Kryptopterus vitreolus | reverse complement strand
TATTATATATATATATATGGGGGGGGGAGGCACGGTGGCGTAGTGGTTAGCACATTCGCCTCACACCGCCAGGATCTGGGTTCGATTCCCGGCTCGGTCATGTGGTGGAGTTTGCATGTTCTCCCCGTGCCTCAAGGGGTTTTTTTTCTCCGGGTTCTCCGGTTTCCTCCCGGTCCAAAAACATGCACGGTAGGTTGATTGGCACCTTGGAAAATTGTCCCTAGTGTATGAATGTGTATGAATGTGTGTGTGTGTGTCCTGTGATGGGTTGGCATTCCATCCAGGGTGTATCCTGCCTTAATGCCCATAGACGCCTGAGATAGATACACAGACTCCCCGTGACCCGAGGGAAGATCGGATAAAGCGGTAGAAGATGAATGAATGAATGAATATATATGGGGGGGGTGCCATCACTTCCACTACTTCTACTTCTTCTAAACGTTACTCACAACAAATATTGATTTGATGTTGATTTTTCTCTTGTTGACTTTGCATTTTGTAAATTGACAAAAATAAACAATCATTATTTATTATTTCTTTGTTTACAGCATTTTTTCACACAAAACTGGGCGATACGTCATATTTGTTGTTATTTGTATCTGTTTATAGTGGGTGTTTTGGGGTTTGTCATGTTTATCCCGAAGCGCCCCACACACACACACACACACACACACACACACACACACACACACACCTCCACATTCAACAACGTGCTTGTGTTGGGAATAAATGAGTCATTGCTGCTTCCTTTACAAACGTTAGATAAACGTTACGTGGGGGCACGGTGGTTTAGTGGTTAGGACGTTCGCCTCACACCGCCAGGGTCCGGGTTCGATTCCCGTCTCAGCCATGTGTGTGTGGAGTTTGTGCATGTTCTCCCCGTGCCTCAGGGGGTTTTTCTCCGGGTTCTCCGGTTTCCTCCCCCGGTCCAAAAACATGCACAGGTAGGTTGATTGGCACCTTGGAAAATTGTCCCTAGTGTATGAATGTGTGTGTGTGTGTGTGTGTGTGTGTGTGTGTGTGATTCCCTGTGATGGGTTGGCATTCCATCCAGGGTGTATCCTGCCTTAATTGCCCATAGACGCCTGAGATAGGCACAGGCTCCCCGTGACCCGAGGGAAGATCGGATAAAGCGGTAGAAGATGAATGAATGAATGAATAAGATATGTTAACGGGGTTTTGGTTTGTTGAATGTCTGAAGAAACATTTCTATACGACTGATGAAACCCCGCCCCCTTTTGTAAACGAGCTCTTGGGATTGGTCAGAGCGCCTCCATGTTGTGTTTGGTATTTCAGGAAGGGCCTTTGCGTGTAAGGGCCTTGTTCCAGGGGACAAAAACAGTGTAATTCAGTATTAGACATGTGATAGTAGGTTTATTTTGCTGGGATGGATTTCCTCAGTGTAAAGGTTTATGACTCTTCCCCCCTTCAGATAAAAAAAAAGAGGTATTCTCATGAACAAATCCGTCCGGCATCGTCCTCCACCCTCCGAGCTCCTGGACAACACCGCTCAATACGCCGATGAATAAATAATGAACGATGTACAACAGCGACCAGGGGCCGTCTTCATTACAGACGCCTAATGCGGCGCTTGACTTTTTTTTTTTTTTTTTGTTTGGTTTTTGAGTGTTTTTTGCGGGTGCGAAAGTCCTGCCGTTGCGAGCGGATTATCCTGGCTGATAACACGCCATGATATTTCACTCCCGAAACAGCCGGCGGCGACGGACGCTCGCTTGGAAAGTTAATTGCTTCCATTACAGTGGTTTTGCTATCTTGACAACTCTTATTATGCAGCGTTTTTGGCGGAGACGATCGATGCTGTAGATCATTGCCTTGCGATAACGATGACCCAAACATAACACCTGTACCATCACACATCTCACAGACCCAAACATAACACCTGTACCATCACACATCTCATAACCAGGGGCAAATATCACCCTCTCATTACACCTCCTCCCTGCTTCTGTCTGTCCATAATCTGTGCATAATCATAATAATAATAATATAATTATTGTTATATCGTGGTATATAACATTTATAACAATACTACTACTACTACTACTAGTAATGATTATTATTATTATTATTATTATAAGCAAAATGTTATGTTGCATTTAACATTAATTAAATATAATTAATTAATTAATTCAATAATGATAATAGTTCTTGAATTTATGGTGGTGATTATTATTATTATTATTATTATTATTATTATTGTTGTTTTTATTATTATTATTATTATTATTATAAGCAAAATAATGCTTCATTTAAATGGAGCTCTTTTAAAATAAAGCAATAAATACATAAATTAAATTAAATAATTATAATAGTTCTTGAATTCATGGTGGTAATAGTATTATTATTATTATTATTATTATTATTATTATTGATTAATAGTAAAATAACAATATCATTAATTATACTACTTTATAATTATGGTTATATAGGGGTACATATCATAATATTTATAACATTACTATTAATACGACTACTACTACTACTACTACTACTACTAATAATAATAATAATAATGATGATGATGATTATTATTATTATCATTATAATCAAAATGTTATGTTGCATTTAAAGGTAATTAATTAATTAAATAATAATAATAGTTCTTGAATTTATGGAATTATTATTATTATTATTGATTAATAGTAACAATAATAATTATTATAATGAATTAATTATATACTTATATAGTTGGTAAAATACATTTTATATACAATACTACTACTACTACTACTACTACTACTACTACTGACTACTATGCATTAACATTATTATTATTATTATTATTATTATTATTATTATTATTATTATTATTATTATTATTATTATCATTATTATCATTATAAGAAAAATGTTATGTTGCATTTAACATTAATTAAATATAATTAATTAATTAATTAAATAATGATATAGTTCTAGCTATAGATAATATAAATAACAGATAATAGTTATGGTGTATTATTATTATTATTATTATTATTATTATTATTATTATTATTATTATTATTATATTATTATTATTATAGACTTACTACTATAATAATAATAATAATGATTATGATAAGCAAAATAATGATTTAAATTTAAATGCAGCTTTTTAAAAATAAAGCAATAAATAAATAAATTAAATTAAATAATTATAATAGTTCTTGAATTCATGGTGGTAAGTATTATTATTATTATTATTATTATTATTATTATTATTATTATTATTATTATTATTATTATTATTATTATTATTATTATTATTATTAATAGTAAAATAACAATATAATTAATTATACTACTTTATAATTATGGTTATATAGTGGTACATTTCATAATATTTATAACATTACTATTAATACGACTACTACTACTACTACTACTACTACTACTACTAATAATAATAATAATAATAATAATAATAATTATGATGATGATGATGATCATTATTATTATTATCATTATAAGCAAAATGTTATGT
Source organism: Kryptopterus vitreolus (assembly GCA_030449085.1). Classification (NCBI taxonomy): domain Eukaryota; kingdom Metazoa; phylum Chordata; class Actinopteri; order Siluriformes; family Siluridae; genus Kryptopterus; species Kryptopterus vitreolus. The sequence continues at coordinate 2,827,738 of JACRUU010000008.1, read as the reverse complement.
TGCATTTATATGTAATTAAAGGTAATTAATTAATTAAATAATGATAATAGTTCTTGTATTTACGGTGGAGATTATTATTATTATTATTTGTTGTTGTTGTTGTTGTTGTTTTTGTCGTTTTTTCTCTATTTTCCTGTCTGCACTCAGGAGAAAAGCAGCAGAGAAAGAGAGATGAAGCGTGAATGAGTGTGTGTGTGTGTGTGTGTGTGTGTGTGTGTGTGAGGTGAAGCGTTCGCAGCACACACAGGCTGATCTCTGTACGCCTTTCTTATTTAGGAGGGAAGCAGTCGTCATTAATATAAACATAAGGAAGGTTTATTTATGACGGCAGGTATTTCAGACGTTTCTGCTCCCTGGCCTGGTGGTATATTTAGCTGAATTGGCTGTAGAGAGATCTTTTAGAGAGGAAAAGTAAAAAGAAGCTGGGTCAGATCGTGTGGGAGACGAGTGGAGGTGGAATATGTAGGTATGGGAGGTTTTTTACTGATTATATAAAGAGTAAGACGAGCGAATATGAAGCTTCACTCAGCACTTTATACTCAACAACCCCTGATCTGATCTGAATAGACATGGTGTGTGTGTGTGTGTGTGTGTGTGTGTGTGTGTGTGTGTGTGTAAGGTGAGGTGAGGTGAGGTAAGATCTGACCCATCTTACACACACACACACACACACACACACCTGTCTACATCACCACTTCACCTTACACACACACATACACACACACATATACACACCTGTCTATATCACCACTTCACCGTACACACACACACACACACACACACACACACATATACACACCTGTCTATATCACCACTTCACCTTACACACACACACACACACAAACACACATGTCTACACATCACCACCATCACCTTACACACACACACACACACACCTGTCTACATCACCACCTCACCTTACACACACACACACACACCACACTTAAACACACACACACACACACACACACACACACACCTGTACACACACACACCACACACCCACACACACACACACACACGTTACACACACACACACCACACACACACACAACACACACACACACACACATACACACACAATCACACACACACACACACACAGGGACACACACACACATGACACACATGTCCATCACACTCACCTACCCACACACACACACCACACACACATACACACACACACACACAAACCTGTCTACATCACCACTTCACCTTACACACACACACATACACACACACTTAGACACACCTGTCTATATCACCACTTCACCTTCACACACACACACACACACACACACACACCTGTCTACATCACCACCTCACCTTACACACACACACACACACAAACAATACACCACCACAACCGGTCTTATCACCTCCTCACCTTACACACCCACACATACACACAAAAACACACACATACAAACACACACACCTGTCTACATCACCACCTCACTTTACACACACACACACACCTGTCTACATCACCGCCTCACCTTACACCCACACACACACACACACACACACACACACACACACAAACACCACACCACACATACAAACACACACACACACTTGTCTACATCACCACCACACCACACACACTCACCTTACACACACACACACACCACACACACACACACACATACACACATACAAACACACACACACCTTTCTACACACCACCTGTCTATCTCACCAATTCACCTTACACACACATACACCACACCAACACACACACACACACACACTGTCTACATACCCACCTCACCTTACACACACACACAAACCTGTCTACATCACCACACTGATACACACAACCTTCTACATCACCACCACACACACACACACACACACACCCACTGTCTACATCATCACCACCTTACACCTTACACACCACCACACACACACACACACACACACACACACACCACACCTTACACACACCTTCACCACACACACACAACACACACAACACCACACTGGCACCACACATTACACACACACACACACACACCTGTCTACATCACACACCCACCTGACCTACACAACACACACACACACCTTGACACACACACACACACACACCACACACACACACACACACACACACCACACACACACACACATACACACCACACACACACGGTAACACACACACACACACCACACACACACACTTACAGCACCACACACACACACACACACACACACACACACACACACACACACACACACACACACACACACACACACACACACACACCTGTCACACATCACCACCTCACCTTACACACACACACACACACACACACACACACCTGTCTACATCACCACTTACACACACCTTACACACACACACACACACACACAACACACACACACACACACAACACATACACACCCATCACACACCACACCTGTCAAACATACACACCCCACACACCACACACATTACAAACACCAACACACACACACACACACCACACACACACACACACACACACACACACACACACACCACACACACACACCTAAACACACACACAACACACACACACACACACACACACACACACACACACACACACTGTCTCACCAAACAACACACACACACCACCTGTCACGAATCACCACCTCACCATACACACTTCTTTCTTGCTTTCCTTCCTTCCAATCATTATACCCTTCTTTCTTTTTTGTTCTCCTATTACTCAGTCATTAAAACACATCTCCTCCCCGTCTCTCCTCCCCATCTCTCCCCGCGTCTCTCCCCTCTCCCTCCGTCTCTCCCCCCGTCTCCTCCCCCGTCTCTCCTCCCCATCTCTCCCCGCGTCTCTCCCTCCGTCTCTCCCCCCCGGTCTCTCCCCCCCGTCTCTCCCCCGTCTCTCCCCCCGTCCTCTCCCCGTCTCTCCCCCCGTCTCTCCCCAGTCTGCACTTCTGGAGCGTCGCTGTTGTTTTGCTGTAGTGTGTTTCCGCTGCCTGCTTTAATGATGTGCAGTTGGAACAATGTGAAGCGGCTGATTGCTTTTCCAAACTTCTTTGATGAATGTTTTGGCTGAGAGACGAACCGAAACACACCATCAACGCTCTCCTTTATAGTTACTCATGACTCGTAATGAGCAGCGAGATTACTGCGTTTCTGACACTGGAGATATACCTGATCTCAATATAAAACCACCATCATATTTTTTACAAATACAAGGGGGTGTGGCCTAGTAGTCACAGTGAAGGGGGTGTGGCCTATGTACCTGCCAGTCAAATTGATAGGGGTGTGGCCAGTGAATGTGGGGGTGTGGCCAGTCAAATTGATAGGGGTGTGGTCTATGTACCTGCCAGTCAAATTGATAGGGGTGTGGTCTATGTACCTGTCAGTCAAAGTGATAGGGGGTGTGGTCTATGTACCTGCCAGTCAAATTGATAGGGGTGTGGCCTATGTACCTGTGCCAGTCAAATTGATAGGGGTGTGGCCTATGTACCTGCCAGTCAAATTGATAGGGGTGTGGCCTATGTACCAAATTGATAGGGGTGTGCTATGTCAGTCAAATTGATAGGGTGTGTGGCCTATGTACCTGCCAGTCAAATTGATAGGGGTGTGGCCTATGTACCTGCCAGTCAAATTGATAGGGGTGTGGCCTATGTACCTGTCAGTCAAATTGATAGGGGTGTGGTCTATGTACCTGCCAGTCAAATTGATAGGGGTGTGGCCTATGTACCTGCCAGTCAAATTGATAGGGGTGTGGCCTATGTACCTGTCAGTCAAATTGATAGGGGTGTGGCCTATGTACCTGTCAGTCAAATTGATAGGGGGTGTGGTCTATGTACCTGAAGGGGGTGTGTCAGTCAAATTGATAGGGGTGTGGCCTATGTACCTGTCAGTCAAATTGATAGGGGTGTGGTCTATGTAGTATCCTGTCAGTCAAATTGATAGGGGTGTGGGCCTATGTACCTGTCAGTCAAATTGATAGGGGTGTGGCCTATGTACCTGTCAGTCAAATTGATAGGGGTGTGGTCTATGTACCTGTCAGTCTATGTAAGGGGGTGTGGTCTGAGTATTGATAGGGGTGTGGTCTATGTACCTGTCAGTCAAATTGATAGGGGTGTTTTCTTTGTACCTGTCGGTCAAATTGTAGGGGTGTGGCCTATGTACCTGTCAGTCAAATTGATAGGGGTGTGGCCTATGTACCTGTTAGTCACAGTGAAGGGGTGTGGTCTATTTTACCTGTCAGTCACAGTGAAGGGGGTGTGGTCTATGTACCTGTCAGTCACAGTGAAGGGGGTGTGGTCTATGTACTTGTCAGTCACAGTGAAGGGGGTGTGGTCTATGTACCTGTCAGTCACATTGAAGGGGGTGTGGTCTGAGTATCTGTCAGTAAGAGTGAAGGGGGTGTGGTCTATGTACCTGTCAGTCACAGTGAAGGGGGTGTGGTCTATGTACCTGTCAGTCACAGTGAAGGGGTGTGGTCTATGTACCTGTCAGTCGCAGTGAAGGGGGTGTGGTTTATGTACCTGTCAGTCACAGTGAAGGGGGTGTGGTCTATGTACCTCTCAGTCACAGTGAAGGGGGTGTGGTCCGTGTGATTTTACTCTTCCCCGTGTGATTTTACTGTTGTCAGTATGATTTTACTCTTCTTCTCTCCGTGTGATTTTACTCTCCCCGTGTGATTTTACTCTTCTCTCGTGTGATTTTACTCAGTATATTTTACTCTTCTCCGTGTGATTTTACTCTTCCCCGTGTGATTTTACTCTTCCTCGTGTGATTTTACTCTTCCCGTGTGATTTTACTCTTCCCCGTGTGATTTTACTCTTCCTCGTGTGATTTTACTCTTCCCTGTGTGATTTTACTCTTCCCCGTGTGATTTTACTCTTCCTCGTGTGATTTTACTCTTCCCTGTGTGATTTTACTCTTCCCCGTGTGATTTTACTCTTCCTCGTGTGATTTTACTCTTCCCTGTGTGATTTTACTCTTCCCCGTGTGATTTTACTGTTGTCAGTATGATTTTACTCTTTCGTGTGATTTTTCTCCGTGTGATTTTACTCTCATCAGTATGATTTTACTCTTCTCCGTGTGATTTTACTCTTCCCCGTGTGATTTTACTCTTCCCTGTGTGATTTTACTCTTCCCCGTGTGATTTTACTCTTCCTCGTGTGATTTTACTCTCCCGTGTGATTTTACTCTTCCCCGTGTGATTTTACTCTTCCTCGTGTGATTTTACTCTTCCCTGTGTGATTTTACTCTTCCCCGTGTGATTTTACTCTTCCCCGTGTGATTTTACTCTTCCCCGTGTGATTTTACTCTTCCCCGTGTGATTTTACTCAGTATGATTTTACTCTTCCCCGTGTGATTTTACTCTCATCAGTATGATTTTACTCTTCTCCGTGTGATTTTACTCTTCCCCGTGTGATTTTACTCTTCCCCGTGTGATTTTACTCTTCTCGTGTGATTTTACTCTCATCAGTATGATTTTACTCTTCTCCGTGTGATTTTACTCTTCCCCGTGTGATTTTACTCTCCTCGTGTGATTTTCCTCCCGTGTGATTTTACTCTTCCCCGTGTGATTTTACTCTTCCCTGTGTGATTTTACTCTTCTCCGTGTGATTTTACTCTCATCAGTATGATTTTACTCTTCGTTACTCCGTGTGATTTTACTCTTCCCCGTGTGATTTTACTCTCTTACTCTTCCCTGTGTGATTTTACTCTTCCCCGTGTGATTTTACTCTTCCCTGTGTTATTTTACTCTTCTCCGTGTGATTTTACTCTTCCCCGTGTGATTTTACTCTTCTCCGTGTGATTTTACTCTCATCAGTATGATTTTACTCTTCTCCGTGTGATTTTACTCTTCCCCGTGTGATTTTACTCTTCCCCGTGTGATTTTACTCTTCCCCGTGTGATTTTACTCTTCCCCGTGTGATTTTACTCTTCCTCGTGTGATTTTACTCTTCCCTGTGTGATTTTACTCTTCCCCGTGTGATTTTACTCTTCCCCGTGTGATTTTACTCTTCCCTGTGTGATTTTACTCTTCCCCGTGTGATTTTACTCTTCCCCGTGTGATTTTACTCTTCCCTGTGTGATTTTACTCTTCCCCGTGTGATTTTACTCTTCCCCGTGTGATTTTACTCTTCCCTGTGTGATTTTACTGTTGTCAGTATGATTTTACTCTTCCCCGTGTGATTTTACTCTTCTCCGTGTGATTTTACTCTTCCCCGTGTGATTTTACTCTTCCCCGTGTGATTTTACTCTTCCCTGTGTGATTTTACTCTTCCCCGTGTGATTTTACTCTTCCCCGTGTGATTTTACTCTTCCCCGTGTGATTTTACTCTTCCCCGTGTGATTTTACTCTTCCCCGTGTGATTTCCTGTTACAGATTCCACTATAAAAGAAAGGTGTAGGGCTTCTAACGGTGTGCTGTAACATAACAGCCTCATCATGTTCGATTCCGGACTTAAATGCCTCTCCATAACAGGAGTCCTTGGCAGGAGGCCATACTGTAAATCCTCCTGACTGTTCTTTCCCTAAAGTAAAGCGATCGTCGTCTCACACTCACACTGATCATTTCTTTCTACCGAGGTGAAAAAGAAATCCCAGTCCAATGTCAAATCCAGCGAACTCCATCCATCAGTCGTAATTGCAGCCATTTTTGCATGAAAGGCGGCAATTATTTTCTATCCGAAACGCCACGGGTGCTAAAATTAACAAAACCCCGGCGAGATCTGGCGGTTCGACGTCAGGGTCTGAGTGACCTTGGGCGATTCGGCGGCGCAGGCGGGGTCTGACGAGCACAGGGTCTAAAATTAGCTACGGACGCAGCGGTTCAATTAAAGCGAGTGGTGGGAACGTCGTTTCTACCTGCGTGTTCTCCGGAGTGGAAGAGAAAGAGATGGAGGGATGAGGAGGAGGAGAGAATAACCCCTAACTAAAATGGTAACGAGGAAAGAAAGCAGCGAGTCTCACAAATATTCATTCATTCATTCATCTTCTAGCGCTTTATCCGATCTTCCCTCGGGTCACGGGGAGTCTCTATCTCAGGAGTCTATGGGCATTAAGGCAGGATACACCCTGGATGGAATGCCAACCCATCACAGGACACACACACACACACACACACATTCACACACACATTCATACACTAGGGACAATTTTCCAAGGTGCCAATCAACCTACCGTGCATGTTTTTGGACCGGGGGAGGAAACCGGAGAACCCGGAGAAAAACCCCCTGAGGACGGAAGGAGAACCCGGGGAGGGGAGAACATGCACAAACTCCACACACACATGGCCGAGACGGGAATCGAACCCGGACCCTGGCGGTGTGAGGCGAACGTGCTAACCACTAAACCACCGTGCCCCCTGATGACGAGATAATCAGTGCTATTCACATTGTCATAATGTTATAATGTTCCGCCTGTTTAGAGTGTTTATATCCTTGATCACTTTTTTCTGCCATTTTATTTATTTATTTATTTTTAGCGGCATTTGAGCTGTATTTACAATTACAGGTAGATTTAGGGATCAAACCCACTGATAACATGTGCACAGGAAGTCCAGTAAATGTTTCATTTAAGCACTTATTTTGGTATCGCATCTTTACATCACTTAAATGGAAATTGGCCAAACATATGCGAAAAAAGTGAAAAAATGCTGTAAACAAAGAACGCTTTCAAAAATGTTAGTGTTTATTATTGACTTTCATCAATGAAGGAAATGCAGTGAATGAAGAGAAATGGAAATGAGAGCAATATTTGTTGTGAACACATTTTACCTTCAAAACAGCAGTAACACTTCTAGGTACACTTACACACAGTGTTTATGAAGGAACTCGGCTGGTTGTTTGTTCCATCTTGGAGAAGTAAACACAGATCTTCTGTGGATGGAGACGTTCTCACATCCTTCTGTCTCTTCATGGAAATCCCACACACACTCCATGATGTATAGATCAGGACTCTCAGGATCAGGATCATGAACGTCTACTTGTGCCGGCTGAGTCACTGGCATTCTACCAATGACGTCTAAAGTCCTACCTCTTCCAGTAATGCCCGGTTGATAGGGTTAGTTTAGGGTAACCCTAACCCTAACCCTAACCCTAAACCTAACCCTAAACCTAACCCTAACCCTAACCCTAACCCTAACCCTAACCCTAACCCTAACCCTAAACCTAACCCTAACCCTAACCCTAACCTTAGACCTTAACCCTAACCCTAATTCAACCTTAGACCTTAACCCTAACCCTAACCCTAACCCTTAGACCTTAACCCTAACCCTAATTCAACCTTAGACCTTAACCCTAACCCTAATTCAACCTTAGACCTTAACCCTAACCCTAATTCAACCTTAGACCTTAACCCTAACCCTAATTCAACCTTAGACCTTAACCCTAACCCTAATTAGACCAACCTTAGACCTTAACCCTAACCCTAATTAACCCTTAGACCTTAACCCTAACCCTAACCCAACCCCTAAACCTAACCCTAGACTAACCCTAACCCTAACCCTAACCCTAACCTAACCCTAACCTTAACCTTACCCTAACCCTAACCCTAACCCTAACCCTAACCCTAAACCTTAACCCTACCCTAACCCTAACCCTAACCCTAACCTTAGACCTTAACCCTAACCCTAACCCTTTCAACCTTAGACATTAACCCTAATTAACCCTAATTAACCCTACCCTAACCCTAATTCAACCTTAGACCTTAACCCTAACCCTAATTCAACCTTAGACCTTAACCCTAACCCTAATTCAACCTTAGACCTTAACCCTAACCCTAATTCAACCTAACCCTAACCCTAATTCAACCTTAGACCTTAACCCTAACCCATGATTCAACCTTAGACCTTAACCCTAACCCTAATTCAACCTTAGACCTTAACCCTAACCCTAATTCAACCTTAGACCTTAACCCTAACCCTAATTCAACCTTAGACCTTAACCCTAACCCTAATTCAACCTTAGACCTTAACCCTAACCCTAACCCTAACCCTTAGACCTTAACCCTAACTCTAATTCAACCTTAACCCTTAACCCTAGACCTTAACCCTAACCCTAATTCAACCTTAGACCTTAACCCTAACCCTAATTCAACCTTAGACCTTAGATCAACCCTAACCCTAACCCTAATTCAACCTTAGACCTTAACCCTAACCCTAATTCAACCTTAGACCTTAACCCTAACCCTAACCCTAACCCTAATTAACCCAACCTTAGACCTTAACCCTAACCCTAACCCTAACCCTAACCCTAACCCTAACCCTTCAACCCTTAGACCTTAGACCCTAACCCTAACCCTAACCCTAATTCAACCTTAGACCTTAACCTTAACCCTAACCCTAATTCAACCCTTTTCACTTTTTCTCGTTCGCATTTTTTTCCTCTCCCAAGAGACTTTTTAGAACGATGGTATTCTTAGTTTCAGGACTCCACAGCTCTTCTGGAAGTTTGCTGTAGATGAAGGCGTCCGTCAAACGCCGTCCATGTGAAACTCCATTAAATCACCACATAGCGGTTCCTCATATTTTTATAGTGCTGCCCGAACGACCGGTTACTTTTATTAAATATTAGTTAAGATTAAGATTAATGACAATGTTGTATTGAATTAACTTGTGATTAATCGCGCGTTTTCAATGTAGCACAAATAAATGCGTTTCATGTTTCTAATACTGTAAATGATCTTAACAGATGTTATAATTAAATACATTTCACTTAAAATCTCTTCCTTTAATAACATTAGTGATTATTTAATATTTATTTTACTCTGGAAACTTTTAATAGTAATTTCTTGTTAATTACAATGTTATTTGTTTAAGTATAAAATATGGGACGTGGCTCCTTTAAGAATTGTGTTCCGGTTGCTTTTCCATATAAACTGGTGATACGGTGTTTAGGTTATACGGAAGCGCTTTATTGCGTTCAGTAAAAATGCGCTTTATTGCAGTAATACGGATTTGGGAATGTGATGCGCTTGCGTAAGGTTCCGTACGGTAATATACGCTAATATAGTGAGGAGATCGTACCTGTTGTGACAAATCGTAAAACAAATGAACAAATCATAAAACAAAACAACACATTGTAAAACGAAGAAAACACATACTAAAACCAAATAACAAATATAAGAACAAAATAACAACTCATATAACAAAATAACAAATATTAAAATAAAAAAACTAATTATAAAACAAAATAACAAATACTAAAAGCAAATAATAAATCTAAAAACAAAATAACAAACATAAGGACAAAATAACAAATATAAGAACAAAATAACAAAGCATAAAATAACATAACAACTCATAAAATAAAATAACAAATCGTAAAACAAAATAACAAATACCACAATTGTAGAACAAAATAACACATACAAAAAAAAAAACAAAAATAAAGACAAAATAACAAACTTAAAGCAAAATAACAACTCAAAATAAAATTACAAATAATAAAACAAAATAACAAATACAAAAACAAAATAACACATTGTAAAATGAAGAAAACACATACAAAAACAGAAGAACAAATAGAAGGAGAAAATAACAAATCATAAAACAAAAAAAAAAAACAAATACTAAAACAAAATAACAAATCAGAAACAAAATAACAAACTTAAAACAAATAAAATCATAAATAAATAAATAGTAAAACAAATAACAAATATAAGAAAAATAACCAATATTAAAATCAAAACGAACAACTCATTAAATCATAACAAAATAAAACAAAATAACAATAATAAAAACAATAACATAAAATAAAAAACAAAATATAAAACATAAAAAATAAAACAAAACAAAATAAAATAAAACAAAATAACAAATATTAAAACAAAATAACAAATAATAAAACAAAATAACAAAAATAAAAACGAATTATAAAACAAAATAACAAAAAACAAAATACAAAAACAAAAAAACAAAAATAACAAAAAAAAAACAAAAACAAAATAACAAAATAAAACAAAATAACAAAAGAAGAAACAAAAGATAAGCAGAAAAAAACAAAATACCAAAAAAAAACAAAATAACAAAGTAAAACAAATAAACAAAAAAAACAATAAAACAGAAAAGAAGAAAACATAAAAAAAAATAACTCAAAAACAATGATAAAACAAAGAACAAAGAAAAAACAAAGAATACAAAACAAAAATAACAAATAAGAAAAACAAAATAAAAAATAAGAAAAAAAATAACCAAAATAACAAAAATAAAAGAACAAAATAAAACAAAAAATCATAAGAAAAACAAAAGAACAGACAAAAACAAAATAACAAATAATAAAACAAAATAACAAATAATAAAACAAAATAAAATCAAAAACAATAACAACATAATAAAAACAAGAAAAGAACAAAGAAGAAAACAAAAAAACAAAAAAAAAGAACAAAGAAAAACAAAAACAAATAAGAACAAATAAACAAAAGAACAAAGATAAAAGAAAAACAAAAACCAAAAAACAAAAGAAACAAAAGAAACAAAAACAAATAAAACCAAAGAAACAAACAAAAAGAAAAATAAAAAAAAACAAAATAA
>JACRUU010000008.1:2798722-2806222 GCA_030449085.1 Kryptopterus vitreolus | reverse complement strand
TTTTTTTTTTTTTTTTTTTTTTTTTTTTTTAATGTTTTTTTAATGTTTTTTTATGTTTTAATGTTTTTTTTTATGTTTTTTTGTAATGTTTTTGCCATTTCTTGTTATTGCATTTTAACTTTACACATCTACATGTTACAAAGAGAATTCAAATTTTAATTTAAATTCGGCCAAAAAAACAACAACAAAAAAAGATACATGAAAATACATTTCTCAGCAGTTTACAATATTTTACAGTAATCACGATTAACAATTTTTACACAAAGTTTTACAAAGTTTTAAGTAAAAACTTTACGTAAAAACTTTTACGTTTTACAAAGTTTAAACTTTTACAAAGTAAAACTTTTTTTAGTAAAATGATTAACACTTTTGTCCTTTTTTTTTTTACAAAGTAAACATTGAAGTTTTACAAAGTTTGAAATAAAAATGTTTAAGTTGTAAATCGTTTTAACTTTGACAAAATACAACTTTTTTACTAAGTAAAACGATGAACACTTTTACACTTTTTTAACAAAGTAAAAACTTATTATTTAAAATAATATTATTTTACAGTAGTCACTTACAGTACAGTAACACTTTTACACTTTACACTACAAAGTTTTATTAAGTTTCAATGTAAGTAAAAACTTTTAAGTTCTACAAAGTTTTATGTAAAAACTTTAAATAAAAAGTTTTTACAAAGTTTTACAAAGTTTTACATTTTATAAAGTAAAAGTATTTTGCTAATATGATAACACTTTTAAAATGATTAACACTTTTACACTTTTTTTTTTACAAAGTACAACTTTTAAGTAAAAACTTTTAAGTTCTACAAGGGTTTAAGTAAAAACATTTAGGTTTTACAAAGTTTTATGTAAAAACTTTAAATAAAAAGTTTTTACAAATTTTACAAAGTTTTACATATTATAAAGTTATAAATTATTATTATAAATTAATATATTAATTAAGTTCTACAAGGGTTTAAGTAAAAACATTTAGGTTTTACAAAGTTTTAACTTTGACAAAGTTATAAATTATTAACACTTTTTACACAGTTTTACACATTTTACCCGTGTCAAGATACTGGAATTTCTAACTTGGATCCGATATGTGGAAAAATATCGATATTCAGTAACATTTTCGATACCGTGTAGAAAAAAAACTGCCAGACTATTAAGGGTTAAATCTATTGTTTTTCATTCAAAGACAAATTGCAGAATTTAAGTAATAATATTGTACATGTAGTTAAATAAGCTCAAGTTAGTATCGATATATCAATTAAATTAGTATCGTCCAGATATTTCAGTATCGATATTTATTGAAAATATCGATATTTTTGACAACACTATTTTACAGCATATACAACATCGCCTCGTTTCTTTAGTCAACACCTTTCCAACTCCACCATATTTTAAAAACAATGTAAAAGGTCCCCAAACTCAATAACGTATTATTATTAACAACGTATATCTTAATATATAAGTAATATTTTCTATTGGCACTCTATTTCAGTCAATGCCCTATATCTGGTACACGTACACAATTTTCCACTGTAAGTCAATGAGTCATTTCGCGTGAAGAATATGTTTATTTATAAATATATACTGTCTTTTTAATCTCCTTACGGGATAAACACAATAAAAAGATCCATCCATCCATCCATCTATCTATCTATCTATCTATCTATCTATCTATCTATCTATCTAGATGTGTGATCTGTGTGTATCTATCTATCTATCTATCTTATCTATCTATCTATCTATCTATCTATCTATCTATCTATCTATCTATCTATCTATCTATCTATCCATCCATCCATCCATCCATCCATCCATCCATCCATCCAGTCTATCTATCTATCTATCTATCTATCTATCTATCTATCTATCTATCTATCTATCTATCTATCTATCATCAGTTTTTATCTATCTATCTATCTATCTATCTTTTTTATCTCCTTACTATATAACTATATAACTATCTAGATGAACGGTGAACAGTGGGTATCTTTAACTATCTATCTATCCTATCTAGCTATCTGATCCTATCTATCTATCTATCTATCTATCTATCTATCTATCTATTTCGCCGGGCCTATCTTATCTATCTATCTATCTATCTATCTATCTATCTATCTATATAGTCTTTTTAATCTCCTTACGATATAAACTAAATAAAAAGATGAAAGGTGACAGTGGTATGTTAACATCTATCTATCTATCTATCTATCTATCTATCTATCTATCTATCTATCTATCTATCTATCTATCTATCTATCTATCTATCTATCTATCTATCTATCTATCTATCTATCTATATAGTCTTTTTAATCTCCTTACGATATAAACTAAATAAAAAGATGAAAGGTGACAGTGGCTTATGTATCTTTTTTAAGTTAAGTACTATAACTATCTATCTATCTATCTATCTATCTATCTATCTATCTATCTATCTATCTATCTATCTATCTATCTATCTATCTATCTATCTATCTATCTATCTATCTATCTATATAGTCTTTTTAATCTCCTTACGATATAAACTAAATAAAAAGATGAAAGGTGACAGTGGTATGTTAACATGAAGGATCTTTTCTGTCATATACAATATTAGAGAAGAAGAAGAGCCTTTCTTTGTCACATGAACATTACAGCACAGTCAAATCCTTTCTATCTCAGCTTGCTGTTGGTAGTTGGGGGTCAGAGCGCAGGGTACAGCCATGATACGGCGCCCCCTGGAGCACAGAGGGTTAAGGGTTTTTCTCAAAGACCTAAGGACGGCAGCTTGGCCATACCGGGGGTTCGAACCCGGATCAGCAGCCCAACGCCTTAAACCACTGAGCTACCCCCCCCCCCCACCCATATATGACAGAATATGACAGTGATTATGAACGTTCCCTCATGACCATGTGTGATTTATGAATATGGTGTAACCTGTATGATGAATATGGTGATTTGGGTGCAGGATGCATTGGATGATGTGGAGAAGAACATTGCGAGAGTCAATGGCGCCTGGAGTTAACTCCAACAGCTTCTTTATTAGGAATGGTTGATACATGGATGGGAGATAATAAGTTCCTTCATGGTATTGTCGATATTGAAATCGGTATATGGCGATATTGAAATATTTCACGGGGAGTGGAGGGCGGAGCCAGACAGAACGAGCGTTCTGGAAAACCTGATTGAGTAATCATCTTCTGGTGCGCCACCACCTCCCTGGTTTCCATCCCATTCCGGTGCGTTTAATTCCCAAGCCGGAGTGCGGACATGCCGGTGTCGGGACACGTGGACCAGCACGTCTGCATTCTGGCTTCTGCCGAGCTTGTCATCTTTCATTGACTCCGCCCCCTGCCTGGAGGTTCAGGTGTTCCCTAGCGCTCGTTCCGTCTGGCTCCGCCCTCCACTCCCCAACATGCTGGCACATGGTTTCACCTCGGGTTTGACACGACGCGCTTCCGTAGTTTCTCCGCCTCCCGCCACTTGGAAAATACCAAATACAACATGGTGGCGCTCTGACCGAATCGGAAGAGCTCGTTTCCAAGAGGGGGCGGAGTTTCATCAGCCGTATAGAAATTGTTCGACAAACCAAAACCCCGCTGTAACATTTATATAAAGTTTATAAAGGAAGTCATTTATTCCACATTTTCCCTCAGTATCCAAAATGGAATTTTGGAAATGGAAGGCAGCTGGCGGTCGGGAAAGCTGCGCTGCACCATTTAGCGCCGTGGGATATAAATAGAGCCGAGGAGCGCTGGCTAATCAGGAGTTCGCGCCGTCGTGTTGTAACGTGATAAAGCCATCTCATTGTGCCCGCGGCCCTTCTTATGCAAACAAGCCATCATTCTCTCCCGTTATCTCCGCCGCTGCAGCACACGTACGACTAAAGCAGGTTAGCCAACGCTCCGGAAGTAACGCCGCGACGCTCTAGAGATTCATCAGCGCTACGCAAAAGATGCGGAGCGCCGAGGCGAGTCATTTTTGGGGTTTATTATTAGACATTGTGCTCACAGTGGCTGGAGTGAGAACGCAGGGACGTGGATATCATGTGTATCAATAACACCTTTATGGCTGAGGAGGAAAAACAGACAAACAAACAAACAAACAAACAAACAAATAATACCTGAGCAAGGAATATTGTGAAGTCACAGAAGAACACTGTAGTCAAACGACAAACATTTATATAACATTATACACACACAACACACACACACACACACACACACACTATAATATATATATATATATATATATATATTACATTTATATAACTCCAGGGTAGAGGATGGTGGTGGGATTTGAACTCATGTCCTTCAGATTCCACATCAAGTCCACATTTTTAACCACTAAGCTACGACCAGTGTCAGGGAGTAACTAGTTACATGTAACGGTGTGTTACATTGTTGTCATTGAATTACAAAATAAAAGTTACAGTACATTGTTCATTAAATTACAGTTACTTTTGGAAATGTTAAAGATTAAAAATCCCAAATACCCCCGCTCAACACCACACAACGCCCCCCCTTCCCAACACCCCCCACCCCCAACACCCCCAACCGCCCCCCCAAACACCCCCCCACAACCAACACCCCAACGCCCTCTCCCCACAAAAATTTCATCTACATCCCCCGTATACACATATATATATATATATATATATATATATATATATATATATATATTGTATATAACTTATTTTCTTCAGAGGGTTTGACTTTCTTTTCCCTTAGTATGTTAACTTACAGTGCCACCTAGTGGACAAATAAAAGTAATCAAAAGTTGACAAAATACAACTTTTTTACTAAGTGAAATGATTTACACTTTTTTTTTTTTTTTTTTTTTTTTTTACATTTTTACGCATTTTACATGTAACTGGAATTTCTAACTTTGATATGATACCTTGAAAAATATCGATATTCAATATAAAAAAAAACAAAAAAAACATACATGAAAATAAACTTTTCAGCAGTTTACATTATTGTACAGTAGTCACTTACACTACAGTAACACTTTTTTACACTTTACACTACAAAGTGAAACTTTTAAGTAAACATTTTTTACGTTTTATAAAGTTTCAATTGAAGTAAAAAATAGTTTTAAGTCAAAAGTTTTACGTAAAAAAATTCAAATAAAAACTTTTTACAAAATTTTACAAAGTTTTAACTTTTATAAAGTAAAACTTATTTTGTTACTTACTTTTGGAAATGTTAAAGATTACAAAACCCAATGACCACCCCCGCTCAACACCCCAACGCCCCCCCCACCACCCCCGACAAAAATTTAATCTGCATCCCCTGTCAACAAATATATATATATATATATATATTATATATATATATATATATATATATATATATATATAACCTATTTTCTTTCCAAAGGTTTTTTTTTTTTTCCTCCCTAGAATGTTAAATTAAAGCGCCACCTAGTGGACAAAAAAAATTAATCA
The DNA here is from genome assembly GCA_030449085.1 of Kryptopterus vitreolus. NCBI lineage: Eukaryota > Metazoa > Chordata > Actinopteri > Siluriformes > Siluridae > Kryptopterus > Kryptopterus vitreolus. Next base: position 2,800,798 of record JACRUU010000008.1, on the reverse strand, counting down.
AAAAGTAATCATATTACTTTACTTTTATAAAGTCATTGAAAAGTTACACTACTTTACATTTTGAGTAGGGTCTTTTATGATCTGTAATCTATTACATTTCCAAAGTAACCTTCCCAAACTCATTCATTCATTCATTCATTCATTCATCTTCTAGCGCTTTATCCGATCTTCCCTCGGGTCACGGGGAGTCTGTGTCTATCTCAGGCGTCTATGGGCATTAAGGCAGGATACACCCTGGATGGAATGCCAACCCATCACAGGACACACACACACACACACACACACATTCATACACTAGGGACAATTTTCCAAGGTGCCAATCAACCTACCAGTGCATGTTTTTGGACCGGGGGAGAACCCGGAGAAAAACCCCCTGAGACACGGGGAGAACATGCACAAACTCCACACACACATGGCCGAGACGGGAATCGAACCCGGACCCTGGAGGTGTGAGGCGAACGTGCTGACCACTAAACCACCGTGTCTCTGACTCGAATACACAATGCGGTAAATATAGCGGTATAAAAAGTGCATATTTGTCACCCTTTAATGTTTCAGATCATCGAACAAATTGAAAATATTGGTTCCTGCTGGAAAACCATCCAATGTGGCAGAATTCCAACAATTCTGCATAAACGAGTGGACCAAGAATTCCTCCACAGACTCATTGCAACGTTTGATTGCAGTCGTTGCCGCTAAAGGCCTTCCTTCAGGATTACACCGACACCATTTCTCCCTCCATCCACACCCTGGTAGAACCGTTTAAACCTCCTCCAATGTTCCTGTTACTGCATTTCCACTCCTCAACACACAACATGCCCACCATTCTCTCTCTCCATCATATCAGATCACCACTTCTCCTTTCCCTCACGTCTCTGTAGACCTCTTCCCCCTCTCCTTCTCCTCCTTTTGGTCCAACATTTTATCTCACTTTACACTAGTACCCCGTTACACCAGTGCCCTGTTGGATAACCATACCTGTTGGGGTCGTTCCGGTATTCCGGTATTCCGGTATGGAATTCTGGTTTGTGATCCACATATTTGGTTTGGTGCATGTTTTATGCTGGATATCCTTCCTAACACATTTATCCGGGATAAGGTCAGGCGCTAAGAGCACACTGGCCAGTACAACCCTAATGTCTGGGATAATAATAATAATAATAATAATAATAGGGGGCACGGTGGTTTAGTGGTTAACACGTTCGCCTCACACCTCCAGGGTCCGGGTTCGATTCCCGTCTCTGCCATGTGTGTGTGGAGTTTGTGCATGTTCTCCCCGTGCCTCAGGGGGTTTTTCTCCGGGTTCTCAGGTTTCTTCCCGGTCCAAAAACATGCACAGTAGGTTGATTGGCACCTTGGAAAATTGTCCCTAGTGTATGAATGTGTGTGTGTGTGTGTGTGTGTGTGCATGTGAGTGTGAGTGTGTGTGTGTGAGTGTGTGTGTGTGCGATGGGTTGGCATTCCATCCAGGGTGTATCCTGCCTTAATGCCCATAGACGCCTGAGATAGACACAGACTCCCTGTGACCCGAGGGAAGATCGGATAAAGCGCTAGAAGATGAATGAATGAATAATAATAATAATAATAATAATAATAATAATAATAATAATAATAATAATAATAATAATAATAATAATAATAATAATAATAATAATCATAATAATAATAAGAATATAATAATAATTCATGACTAGGGAGGTGGTGTAGCCCAGTGGTTAAGGTATTGCCCTCTGGACCAAAAACCAGAAGATCATGGGTTCAAACCCCACCACCACCAAGCTGCCACTAGTGGGCCCTTGAGCAAGGCCCTTAACCCTCAATTGCTCAGTTGTAAGTCGCTCTGGATAAGGGCGTCTGCCAAATGCTATACATGTCTAAATGACTGTGCCTGCACTCCAGCTTCCAAAATTATGAATAGAACATGACATAGCAGAGCTTAATATCTTTATATAGACATTTATTTATCAGTGTCTTTTTTTTGGAAATGCCCATTTCTCACGCTTGTTACGCTGCGTTATAACCGTAGCCCCCCCCCCCCCCCCCCCCCATTTGTCTAATACAATATTTCATCTGCAC
>JACRUU010000008.1:2768722-2791222 GCA_030449085.1 Kryptopterus vitreolus | reverse complement strand
TGTCTATGACTTCTAGAGTCTTCTTCTAGGTCTTCTAGGTGTGTCTATGAGTCTTCTAGGTGTCTATGAGTCTTCTAGGTGTGTCTATGAGTCTTCTAGGTGTCTATGAGTCTTCTAGGTGTGTCTATGAGTCTTCTAGTCTTCTAGGTCTTCTGTGTCTAGGTGTGTCGATGAGTCTTCTAGGTGTCTATGAGTCTTCTAGGTGTGTCTATGAGTCTTCTAGGTGTGTCTATGAGTCGTCTAGGTGTGTCTATGAGTCTTCTAAGTGTCTGTGAGTCTTCTAAGTGTCTATGAGTCTTATTGGTGTCTTTGAGTCTTCTAGGTGTGTCTATGAGTCGTCTAGGTGTGTCTATGAGTCGTCTAGGTGTGTCTATGAGTCTTCTAAGTGTCTATGAGTCTTATAAGTGTCTATGAGTCTTATAAGTGTCTATGAGTCTTCTAAGTGTCTATGAGTCTTATAAGTGTCTATGAGTCTTCTAAGTGTCTGTGAGTCTTATAGGTGTCTATGAGTCTTCTAAGTGTCTGTGAGTCTTATAGGTGTCTATGAGTCTTCTAAGTGTCTATGAGTATTCTAGGCATGTCTATGAGTCTTCTGGGTGTGTCTATGAGTCATCTAGGTGTGTCTATGAGTCTTCTAAGTGTCTATGAATCACCTTGGTGTGTCTATGAGTCTTCTAAGTGTCTATGAGTCTTATAGGTGTCTATGAGACTTCTAGGTGTGTCTAAGTCTTCTAGGTGTCTATGAGTCTTCTAGGTGTGTCTATGAGTCTTCTAGGTGTGTCTATGAGTCTTCTAGGTGTGTCTATGAGTCTTCTAGGTGTGTCTATGAGTCTTCTAAGTGTCTGTGAGTCTTCTAAGTGTCTATGAGTCTTCTAGGTGTCTATGAGACTTCTAGGTGTGTCTGAGTCTTCTAGGTGTGTCTACGAGTCTATGAGTCTTCTAGGTGTGTCTCTTAGTCTTCTAAGTGTCTGTGAGTCTTATAGGTGTCATCTAGGTGTGTCTATGAGTCTATGAGTCTAGGTGTCTATGAGTCTTCTAGGTGTGTCTATTAGCCATCTAGGTGTGTCTATGAATCTTTTAGGTATGTTTATGAGTCTTCTAAGTATCTATGAGTCTTCTAGGTGTGTCTGTGAGTCTTCTAAAGTGTCTATGAATCTTTTAGGCATGTCTATGAGTCTTCTAAGTGTCTACGAGTCTTCTAAGTGTCTATGAGTCATCTAGGTGTGTCTATGAGTCATCTAGGTGTGTCTATGAGTCTTCTAAGTGTCTATGACATGTCAAGGTGTGTCTACGAGTCTTCTAGGAATGTCTATGAGTCTTCTATGTGTGTCTATGAGTCTTCTAAAGTGTCTAGGTGTTGTCAAGGTGTGTCTATGAGTCTTCTAGATGTGTCTATGAGTCTTCTAGTTGTCTATGAGTCTTATAGGTGTGTCTGAGTCTTGAAGCTGTGTCTATGAGTCTTCTCAGTGTGTATGACCTCTGTCTCATCCATCGATCAGTGCAGTAATTCCTGGACCACCATTTTTTCTTCCTTGGTCCTCCTTTTGCTTCCAGAAAGCGTCCTGAGCTGTCGAGTGTTAATGAAGTGTATCTCCTCAGCAGATGAAGCTACAGAAACTCCCCATGTGCAGTGCAGGCAGAATATTAGGAAGGTGGTCGTAATGTTACGCCTGGTGTGTGTATCTGGAGGATGCAGGGAAAAGAAATAGACGCTTGATTAGCGAGGAAACAGGGATAGAAGGAGAAGAAGGTCAGACGAGGACACACACACACACACACACACACACACACACACACACACACACACACACACACACACACACACACACACACACACACACACACACACATTGATCATGCTGAGCATTGGCTGTCTGATGTCGACAAGTATTTCTGGATTTATGCCACGCTCGTCCTGGCTGCGTCTCTCTCTCTCTCTCTCTCTCTCTCTCTCTCTCAAAAAAAAACTGTCATCTATCTGTTTTGCATTCTCTCCATCTCTTTATACCAACCCCCCCCCATCGCTCCCCCCCCCGCATCTATATCCAAACTTTTCCCATTTTCAGTTTCTCCTTCTCTCTCTCTCTCTGAATGAATTATCTATTTTTTATTAATTCTATTTATCGCTCTCTCTCTCTGAATCCATACTCGATATAACAATCTCTCCTCTCTGGATCCATCTCTTATTGTAAATTATATATTTTCGCTCTATCGCATCTGGATTCTAATCTTATAGTACTGGCTGATCGTTCTACCTCTCTCTATATCGACTCTCTATCTCTCTCAAGGGCATATATGGTGCAGAGAAAAGCGAGGGGAAACAAAAAAACGAGAGAGGAGAAAAGATCATCTCAGGAGAGAGAAGCGATACTAAAGAAGAATATATCGATAAATTATATATACTATCTCTGAACCTATCTATTTCTCTCTCCATAGATTCTATATGTCTCTATTTCTATAATTCTAAGCTCTCTAGAGATTAGCCTAATAGGTAATATGGATATATATCTATCTATCTATGGATTCTCGCTCGGAGGCATCTCTTTCTATCCTCGCGCTCTATTGGATAATCTAGATTACTCTCCTCTCGAGCTCTCTCTCTGAATCCATATATCTACTCTTATCTTTATCTCTATCTATCTTTCTCTATCTCTATCTCCATATCTCTCTATTTCTCGATCTATTATCTCTCGCTCTCGGATCCATCTCTATTTGTCTCTCTCTCTCTGGATCATCTCTATCTCCCGTTCTCTCTCTCTCTCTCCTCTGGAGGATCTCTTTCTCTCTCTCTATTCTATTTATTTATTTATTTAACTTATTTATCTATTTATTTGACTAAATAAGTCAACAATGACTTAGCATCATGGAATTATTCATGACTTATGTCAATAAAGGAACAAAAAATTAGTATCTCTCTCTCAAAATCTCTCTCTCTCCTCTCTAGCTCTCTCTCTCTAGATCTCTCTCATATCTCTCATCGCTCTCTCTCTCTCTCTCTCTCTCCTTCTCTCTCTCTCTCTCTCTCTCTCTCTCTCATCTCTCTGGATCCCATCTATCTTCTCTCTCTATCTACTCTATGATCTATATATCTCTCTATATTCTATCCCTCTCTCTTGGATCTCATCTCCTCTGGATCATCTATATCTCTCTCTCTCTCTCTCTTCTCTCTTCTCTCTCTCTCTCTCTCTCTCTCTGGATCCATCTCTATTTCTCTATCTCTCTGGTTCTCATCTCTCTCTCTCTCTCTTCTCCTCTCTATATCTCTTCTCTCTCTTTGGACTCTCCATCTCTCTCTCTCTCTCTCTCTGTTTTCTCAGTCTGTTTTCACCTCTTGCTGAACTGATGCTCCAGATTGACCCCCTGTTCTGTTACACGTCTCAAACCCTCGTTTACCAACATGCTCACAAAGCAATCTCTCACTATTCTAAATAACACTTTGTTTACATTTACGGCATTTTGCAGCAATTAAGGGCCTTGCTCAAGGGCCCGCTAGTGGCAGTGTGGTGGTGGGATCTTTACCCACTGAGCTCCCTTTAAAAGCACTTTAATCTACATCACGACTGTACGTCAGACCCCCGACTTCATCCATGGCTTACAGCAGGAAGTGTAATGTATCTCAGACCTTATCGAGGGTTACATGAGTTCAGGAACATGTTAATTAAGGTTATTTATGGGTCAGAATCGATATGAACATTGAACATTGGGGTAAACATTGGGGTAAACATTGGGGTAAACATTGGGGTAAACATTGGGGTAAACATTGGGGTAAACATTGGGGTAAACAGAGTGGGTTGTGTTTCACAGCCGCTCTTATGTAAGACATGTCATTCTAGCACAGATACAGGAAGTGGAATAACTCATACACCATGCAATCCAAGATCATACAGTGTCCCAAAGTATGGGAGACGTTACACGAAGTAGAATGTGCCGTTCAAATCTGTAAGATGTGGGTGGGATTAGTGTTTTTGTAAATGTGTAAGAGGGGGTGGGATTAGTGTTTTTGTAAGAGGAGGAGGGATTAGTGTTTTTGTAACAGGGTGTGGGATTAGTGTTTTTGTAAGAGGAGGAGGGATTAGTGTTTTTGTAACAGGGTGTGGGATTAGTGTTTTTGTAAGAGGGGGTGGGATTAGTGTTTTTGTAAGTGGGGGTGGGATTAGTGTTTTTGTAAGAGGGGGTGGGATTACTGTTTTTGTAAGAGGAGGAGGGATTATTGTTTTTGTAAGAGGGGGTGGGATTACTGTTTTTGTAAGAGGAGGAGGGATTATTGTTTTTGTAAGAGGGGGTGAGATTACTGTTTTTGTAAGAGGGGGAGGGATTAGTGTTTTTGTAAGAGGGGGTGAGATTAGTGTTTTTGTAAGAGGGGGAGGGATTAGTGTTTTTGTAAGAGGGGTGGGATTAGTGTTTTTGTAAGAGGGGAGGGATTAGTGTTTTTGTAAGAGGAGGAGGGATTAGTGTTTTTGTAAGAGGGGGTGGGATTAGTGTTTTTGTAAGGGGGTGGGATTAGTGTTTTTGTAAGAGGAGGAGGGATTAGTGTTTTGTAAGAGGGGGTGGGATTATTGTTTTTGTAAGAAGTGAGGGGGTGGGATTAGTGTTTTTGTAAGAGGAGGAGGGATTAGTGTTTTTGTAAGAGGGGCGGGAGTGTTTTTTGTTTTTTGGTAGGGATTAGTGTTTTTGTAAGAGGAGGAGGGATTAGTGTTTTTGTAAGAGGGGGTGGGATTAGTGTATTTGTAAATGTGGGTGGGATTAGTGTTTTTGCAAGAGGGGAGGGATTAGTATATTTGTAAGAGGGGGTGGGATTAGTATATTTGTAAGAGGGGGTGGGATTAGTATATTTGTAAGAGGGGGTGGGATTAGTATATTTGTAAGAGGGGGTGGGATTAGTATATTTGTAAGAGGGGGTGGGATTAGTGCTTTTGTAAATGTGGGTGGGATTAGTGCTTTTGAAAATGTGGGGGGGATTAGTATATTTGTAAGAGGGGTGGGATTAGTGTATTTGTAAGAGGGTGTGGGATTAGTGTTTTTGTGGGATTAGTGTTTTTGTAAGAGGGGTGGGATTAGTGTTTTTGTAAGAGGAGGAGGGATTATTGTTTTTGTAAGAGGGGGTGGGATTACTGTTTTTGTAAGAGGAGGAGGGATTATTGTTTTTGTAAGAGGGGGTGGGATTACTGTTTTTGTAAGAGGGGTAGGGATTATTGTTTTTGTAAGAGGGGGTGGGATTAGTGTTTTTGTAAGAGGGGGGGATTAGTGTTTTTGTAAGAGGAGGAGGGATTGGGATTGTTTTTGTAAGAGGGGGTGGGATTAGTGTATTTGTAAATGTGGGTGGGATTAGTGTGTGGGGTGGGGGGATTGCAAGAGGGGAGGGGATTAATTAGTATTTTGTAAGAGGGTGGAGATTAGTATATTGTAAGAGGGGGGGAATTAGTGCTTTTGAAAAGTGGGGGGGGGATTAGTATATTTGTAAGAGGGGGTGGGATTAGTGCTTTTGTAAATGTGGGTGGGATTAGTGCTTTGTAAAAAGGGGGGGGGGTTTGTAAACGGGGTGGTGGGATTAGTGTTTTTGTAAGGTGTAAGAGGGTAGTAGGGATTAGTGTTTTTGTAAGAGGAGGAGGGATTATTGTTTTGTAAGAGGAGGAGGGATTAGTGGTTTTTAGAGGGGGTGGGATTAGTGTTTTTTAAGATGTGGGTGGGATTAGTGTTTTTGTAAGAGGGGTAGGGATTAGTGTTTTTGTAAGAGGAGGAGGGATTAGTGTTTTTGTAAGAGGAGGAGGGATTAGTGTTTTTGTAAGAGGGGGTGGGATTAGTGTATTTGTAAATGTGGGTGGGATTAGTGTTTTTGCAAGAGGGGAGGGATTAGTATATTTGTAAGAGGGGGTGGGATTAGTGCTTTTGTAAATGTGGGTGGGATTAGTGCTTTTGAAAATGTGGGGGGGATTAGTATATTTGTAAGAGGGGTGGGATTAGTGTATTTGTAAATGTGGGTGGGATTAGTGCTTTTGAAAATGTGGGGGGGATTAGTATATTTGTAAGAGGGGGTGGGATTAGTGTATTTGTAAAGGTGGGTGGGATTAGTGCTTTTGTAAATGTGGGTGGGATTAGTGTTTTTGTAAGAGGGGGGGGGATTAGTGTTTTTGTAAGAGGGGGTGGGATTAGTGTTTTTGTAAGAGGGGGTGGGATTACTGTTTTTGTAAGAGGAGGAGGGATTATTGTTTTTGTAAGAGGGGGTAGAGGGGGTGGGATTAGATTACTGTTTTTGTAAGAGGAGGAGGGATTAGTGTTTTTGTAACAGGGTGTGGGATTAGTGTTTTTGTAAGAGGAGGAGGGATTAGTGTTTTTGTAACAGGGTGTGGGATTAGTGTTTTTGTAAGAGGAGGAGGGATTAGTGTTTTTGTAAGAGGGGGTGGGATTAGTGTTTTTGTAAGAGGAGGAGGGAATTGTTTTTGAGAGGGGGTGGGATTAGTGTTTTTGTAAGAGGAGGAGGGATTTGTAAGAGGGGGTGGGATTGTTTTTGTAAGAGGGGGTGGGATTACTGTTTTTGTAAGAGGGGAGGGATTAGTGTTTTTGTAAGAGGGGGAGGGATTAGTGTTTTTGTAAGAGGAGGAGGGATTATTGTTTTTGTAAGAGGGGGTGGGATTACTGTTTTTGTAAGAGGAGGAGGGATTATTGTTTTTGTAAGAGGGGGTGGGATTAGTGTTTTTGTAAGAGGAGGGGGGATTAGTGTTTTTGAGGAGGAGGGATTAGTGTTTTTGTAAGAGGGGTAGGGATTAGTGTTTTTGTAAGAGGAGGAGGGATTAGTGTTTTTGTAACAGGGGTGTGGGATTAGTGTTTTTGTAAGAGGAGGAGGGATTAGTGTTTTTGTAACAGGGTGTGGGATTAGTGTTTTTGTAAGAGGGGGAGGATTAGTGTTTTTGTAAATGGGTGGGATTAGGTTTTTGCAAGAGGGGAGGGATTAGATTAGTGTTTTTGCAAGAGGGGGTGGGATTAGTATATTTGTAAGAGGGGGTGGGATTAGTATATTTGTAAGAGGGGGTGGGATTAGTGCTTTTGTAAATGTGGGTGGGATTAGTGCTTTTGAAAATGTGGGGGGGATTAGTATATTTGTAAGAGGGGTGGGATTAGTGTATTTGTAAATGTGGGTGGGATTAGTGTTTTTGTAAGATGTGGGTGGGATTAGTGTTTTTGTAAGAGGGTGTGGGATTAGTGCTTTTGTAAGAGGGGGTGAGATTAGTGTTTTTGTAAGAGGGGTAGGGATTAGTGTTTTTGTAAGAGGGGGGGGGATTAGTGTTTTTGTAAGAGGGGGAGGTGATTAGTGTTTTTGTAAGAGGGTGTTTTGGAGGGGATTAGTGTTTTTGTAAGAGGGGGTAGGGATTAGTGTTTTTGTAAGAGGAGGGGGGATTAGTGTTTTTGTAAGAGGGGGTGGGATTAGTGTATTTGTAAATGTGGGTGGGATTAGTGTTTTTGCAAGAGGGGAGGGATTAGTATATTTGTAAGAGGGGGTGGGATTAGTATATTTGTAAGAGGGGGTGGGATTAGTATATTTGTAAGAGGGGGTGGGATTAGTTATTTGTAAATGTGGGTGGGATTAGTGTTATTTGTAAGAGGGGGTGGGATTAGTGCTATTTGTAAATGTGGGTGGGATTAGTGCTTTTGTAAGAGGGGGTGGGGTGGGATTCCCCGGGGTGGGTGTTTTTGTAAGGGGGTGGGATTAGTGTTTTTGTAAGAGGGGGTGGGATTAGTGTTTTTGTAAGAGGGGTGGGATTAGTGTTTTTGTAAGAGGAGGAGGGATTAGTGTTTTTGTAAGAGGGGGTGGGATTAGTGTTTTTTAAATGTGGGTGGGATTAGTGCTTTTGTAAATGTGGGTGGGATTAGTGTTTTTGTAAGAGGAGGTAGGGATTAGTGTTTTTGTAAGAGGGGTGGGATTAGTGTTTTTGTAAGAGGAGGAGGGATTAGTGTTTTTGTAAGAGGGGGTGGGATTAGTTTTTGTAAATGTGGGTGGGATTAGTGTTTTTGCAAAATGTGGGGGGGATTAGTATATTTGTAAGAGGGGGGGGGTGGGATTAGTGCTTTTGTAAATGTGGGTGGGATTAGTGTTTTTGTAAGAGGAGGAGGGATTAGTGTTTTTGTAACAGGGTGTGGGATTAGTGTTTTTGTAAGAGGAGGAGGGATTAGTGTTTTTGTAACAGGGTGTGGGATTAGTGTTTTTGTAAGAGGAGGAGGGATTAGTGTTTTTGTAAGAGGGGTGGGATTAGTGTTTTTGTAAGAGGAGGAGGGATTATTGTTTTTGTAAGAGGGGGTGGGATTAGTGCTTTTGTAAGAGGGGCTGGATTAGTGTTTTTGTAAGAGGAGGAGGGATTATTGTTTTTGTAAGAGGGGGTGGGATTACTGTTTTTGTAAGAGGAGGAGGGATTAGTGTTTTTGGAGGGCGTGGGGTGGGATTACGGGGGGGGATTGTTTTTGTAGGGGGTGGGATTAGTGATTTGTAAATGGGGTGGGATTAGTGTTTTTGTAGAGGTTGAGATTAGTGTTTTTGTAAGAGGATTGGGTGGGATTAGTGTTTTTGTAAGAGGGGGTGGGATTAGTGTTTTTTAAGATGTGGGTGGGATTAGTGTTTTTGTAAGAGGAGGAGGGATTATTGTTTTTGTAAGAGGGGGTGGGATTACTGTTTTTGTAAGAGGAGGAGGGATTATTGTTTTTGTAAGAGGGGGTGGGATTACTGTTTTTGTAATGGTGGGAGGAGGAGGGTGAGGAGGGATTGGGATTGTTTTTGTAAGAGGGGGGATTAGTGTTTTTGTAAGAGGGGGTGGATTAGTGTTTTTGTAAGAGGGGGGGATTAGTGTTTTTGTAAGAGGGGGTGGGATTAGTGTTTTTGTAAGAGGGGAGGGATTAGTGTTTTTGTAAGAGGGGGGAGTGATTAGTGTTTTTGTAAGAGGGGGTGGGATTAGTGTTTTTGTAAGAGGGGGAGTGGGATTCTGCGTTGTGTTGGCGAATGAACGACAACAAAGAACAAAAAAATAAAAAATAAATAAATAAATGTTCAGTGCATCCACTCACTCTTCCTAAATTTCCCCCGAATTACGCCCCCTAGCTGCGCATTCACAACAGGTACGATCTCCTCACTATATTAGCGTATATTACCGTGGAACCTTTACGCAAGCGCATCGCATTCCCAAATCCGTATTACTGCAATAAAGCGCATTTTTACTGAACGCAATAAAGCGCTTCCGTATAACCTAAACACCGTATCACCAGTTTATATGGAAAAGCAAACCGGAACACAATTCTTAAAGGAGCCACGTCCCATATTTTACACTTCAAACCAACCACTAAACAAAATAACAAGAAATTCATATTAAAGGAATAATATCCAGGGAACAATACATATTAAATAATCAATAATTTTATTAAAGGGAGATACAATTTTGAGAGAAATTTATATAATTATAACATTTAAAAAAAATATATATATTTTTTTTTTTCTGAATATATTTACTCTCGGATAAAGATTATTTTCAATTTATTTCTACAAATTAAAGTTACAGTTACATTTACATTTGTGGCATTTGGCAGACGCCCTTATCCAGAGCGACTTACAACTGAGCAATTGAGGATTAAGGGCCTTGCTCAAGGGCCCACTAGTGGCAGCTTGGTGGTGGTGGGGTTTTGAACCTGCGATCTTCTGGTCCAGAGTCCAACACCTTAACCACTGGGCTACACCACCTCCCAGTTAATGAACTCGATCTCACCTTCCCGAGTCTGCATGTATTCACTTTTCGTTTTTGTTTCGGTGCTTGTTTTTGTTTTTGTTTGTCTTTTTGAGAGGGAAAACTGCTGCGGCAGAGCGGTGCTACAGTGCGTAACATTGACGACAGACTCTGGCGCTATGCAGCGCTATGAAGCTTCGCCGAGAGCAAAAAACGGAAAAAAAAAAAAAAAAAAAAAAAAAAAAAAACAATCCAGATGAGATTTCTTTCGAAACTCTTTAATGTGGTAATCACTGTGCGGTCTTAAATGATAACGATCAGCCGCTCATGACTTTTTAAAGCCCTGAAATAGTCTGAGGACGATTAGTTTCACAAACATCTCATTAAAAAAAACAAAAAAACAAACAAATAAATAAATAAAAAGCCCAAATCTACTCCTGGCACACAACAGCATCTATCAGTCACACTGCATTAACCAAATGCAATTTTTAAGCTAATAAATTAATGCTCCTTAATTAATACGCAGTTCGGTTTGAAATCCCGACGCGGGTCCAAATGGCGCCCGAACGAAATATTCTGTACTAAATAGTCTTTATTTGTCACGTATACATCAAAGCACAGTGAAATTCTTTATTCATATATACCAGATTGTTTGGAAGTGTGGGTCAGAGGAAGTCAAGTACAGCGCCCCCTGGAGCACAGAGGGTTAAGGGCCTTGCTCAAGGACCCAAGGGGGCGGCGGCTTGGCGATACCGGTGCTCGAACCCGCGACCTTCCGATCAGTAACCCAAAGTAGATCTCACTTTTTTTTTTACTTTATAAGCATTCTAGAGGTTGAACCTTCATTAAAGCAGAACGTCAGATAGCGTATTTGTTTTTGTTTACATTTGTCTTGTTTACATTCTTTGTGTATTGACTGAATTTTTTGGACTCCAATTTCTGGGCCCACATATGACTCACAAGTATCATTCATTCATTCATCTTCTAGCGCTTTATCCGATCTTCCCTCGGGTCACGGGGAGTCTGTGTCTATCTCAGGCGTCTATGGGCATTAAGGAAGGATACACCCTGGATGGAATGCCAACCCATCGCAGGGCACACACACACACACACACTCACACACACACCACACACACACACACACACACACACACACACACACACACACACACACACATTCATACACTAGGGACAATTTTCCAAGGTGCCAATCAACCTACCGTGCATGTTTTTTTTTGGACCGGGGGAGGAAAAAGGAGAACCGGAGAGGAAAAAAGAAAAAACCCCCTGAGGCACGGGGAGAACATGCACAAACTCCACACACACACACATGGACCCGAGACGGGAATCGAACCCGGACCCTGGCGGTGTGAGACGAACATGCTAACCACTAATCCACCGTGCCCCGTGCCCTCTACATAACTTACATTATTCACGTGTTATTTATTTATCTTGATCCTGAACGATGCCTCCACACCTGTCTGTGACTCGCTGTCATCTCGGTCACATGACTCACCTCCATCTGCTTCCTTCTTAAACGCTAACACCTAATACATTAGCGCTAAATCGAAACCTCCAAGCTAACAACACACAATATTACAGCCAGCGTCTCTCTAATGACGCTTTAATAAACTGCTTCACAAACAAACATTCTGCATTAAAATACCAGTTTAGCATTTTATTTTCGTGTATTTATCCACCACACCTTAAAACACCTGCTCCAGGAAAACTTTAAACCGGTCCGTGGTGCAAAAAAACTTCGGCGTCTAGACGTTACAATTTGATATCGAAATGTCCACTTGATGCCTCCTAATATCCCCCTCACTAACAGGTGCCATGATTCATTCATTCATTCATCTTCTAGCGCTTTATCCGATCTTCCCTCGGGTCACGGGGAGTCTGTGTCTATCTCAGGCGTCTATGGGCATTAAGGCAGGATACACCCTGGATGGAACGCCAACCCATCACAGGACACACACACACACACACACACACACACACAACATACACTAAGGACAATTTTCCAAGGTGCCAATCAACCTACCGTGCATGTTTTTGGACCGGGGGGAGGAAACCGGAGAACCCGGAGAAAAACCCCTGAGGCACGGGGAGGCACGGGAGGGAGAACATGCACAAAACTCCACACACACACATGGCCGAGACGGGAATCGAACCCGGACCCTGGCGGTGTGAGGCTTACCTCTAACGTGCGAACCACTAAACCACCGTGCCCCCTGATGAAGGGACGCTCGGTGATATTCCCTTCACTGCTGCTAAGGTTATAATATCTGGTTGGTGTAGCATTAAAAGCCAAAAATGACTTCCTTAACAATGTGAACACCTTCCCCATGTGTGTGTGTGTGTGTGTGTGTGTGTGTGTGTGTGTGTGTGTGTGTGGAGTTTACCCAGACGCTAAATTCTCCTCTCTTTAAAATTTTCACTTTCATCAGGCTGCGTTACGCTTCAAACCTTTGATCTTGCACTTGTTCCGCAGTGTCTCCCCATCCCGGGCCACGGGTTCGTCCTGGACAAATACAAATGCCAGTGCAAGAGTGGCTTCTACCACCCCAGCAGAGTGGCCATCAACGGCGCCAAGAGTAAGTAGCCTTATTCTATCAAACCATTAACTGACGTGCTCGGCGAAACTTTTCTGATATTTTCTAAATATCGGTAAAAAAAACACTAAAAATGTACTTATATCTTTACTTATATATATTTACTTATATCTCAGGCGTATCAGGCGTTTTTATTTGTAATCGGAGAGGTAGGCGCGTTATACACGCATTAATGACGAGGCGATCCTGCTATACATGGGCGTGGCCACGTCTGCGCTTGTTCTGCGAGGTCATAGTGTGCGATTTCACGGAGGACCTGTGGATTCCGGATTCCACTTGTTTTGAGCAGTGCAGTGCAACAGCGCCCCGTGTGGCACCTGCAGCGTCACGCCCAAGGCAAGGCGAGGTGTAGATCATGTGACCTGCGAAAAAAAACGTTTTGCGAATGATTCATTTTTCAAGTCGCTTTTTATGGTCATTTTAACAATATACAGTGAAGTATACAGTGAAAGGAAACAGCATTTCCCCAGGACCAAGGTACTATTACAGACAACAGAAATTAAACTATACACACGACTGTACTAGGGCAAAGTGCACAGGCGGCCATAAAATAAATAAATAAATAAACAAACAAATAAATAAATCATTTTCCTGTTCGTCTTAAAAAACTCTTTTTGTGTGTTTTTGCGTTTCCATTACTTTCAATTTGCTATTGCAATGTGCGCTTTTTGAAGGGTGGTGGAAACACGCTTCCTAATCAATAACACTGCAATATATAAATAAATATATAATGAAATAGGAGAGGGGAGAGGGGAGGTGTGTAGTCCAGTGGTTGAGGTGTTGGCCTCTGGGCTGGAAGTTCATGGGTTCAAACCCCACCACCACCAAGCTGCGGAACTAGTGGGCCCTTGAGCAAGGCCCCTCACCCTCAATTTCTCAGTTGTCAGTTGCTCTGGATAAGGGCGTCTGCCATATGCTGTAAAATGTAAAGGTAGAGTTTGTACTTCTCTTTTGCACATCGATGAAAGATTGTCCTTTATGGTTATCCCTAGTGAACAAGCCGAGGGTGATGGTGACAAAACTCCCTGCACTGCACTTTCATTATAATATTATTCAAAATCAAATATTTTATTTAGTGGGGCACGGTGGCGTAGTGGTTAGAACGTTCGCCTCACACCGCCAGGATCCGGGTTCGATTCCCGTCTCGGCCATGTGTGTGTGGAGTTTGTGCATGTTCTCCCCGTGCCTCAGGGGGTTTTCTCTCGGTTTCGTCCGGGTTCTCCGGTTTCCTCCCCCGGTCCAAAAAAAACATGCACGGTAGGTTGGAAAATTGTCCCTTAGTGTATGAATGTGTGTGTGAATGTGTGTGTGTGTGTGTGATGGGTGGGCATTCCATCCATGGTGTATCCTGCCTTAATGCCCATAGACGCCTGAGATAGGCACAGACTCCCCCTGACCCGAGGGAAGATCGGATAAAGCGCTAGAAGATGAATGAATGAATATTTTATTTTTTTATTTGCCCCTGTTTTATTTTTTAAACAAAAATATTTGTGAATTAACATTACTTAAACAACCCCCTTGCAGTACCACCGCATGCCTCTAGGGGTAGCGGACCTCCGGTTGAAAAGCCATGATTTAACATGTTTCCGAACGCGCACATTTGGCGTTTGGCAGACGAGCATATCCAGAGCGACATACACCTGAGCAAACGAAGGTTAAGATCCTTGGGAGGTGGGATTTGAACCTGCGATCTTCCGGTCCAGAGCCCAATCACGTAGCTACCACCTCTGTAGTAGAAGAGTAGAATAATATGTTGACTGAGAGATGTATTGTGCATATACGTATGTTTATGACGTAGAAATATTAAGTCACCACTACGAAGCTGCCACTGCTGGGCCCCTGAGTAAGGCCCTTGACCGTCAACAACTCGGCTGTGAGATAAATGTAGTGTATATGAGAAAATATTATTTATAGGGAGGTCAAACACCAAATTAGTAGCTATTCAACCCTTGCTTGTTCATTCACCAGAAGGTCGCAGGTTCAAATCCCACCACCACCAAACTGCCACTAGTGGGCCCTTGAGCAAGGCCCTTACATTTTCAACAAACAGACCCCCAACACGTCTACGTACACACATTATTGTTCCAGTAATTAAAATATTATATTGCAGCTAATAACATATTATGATAAACGGAATAAGCATAATGTCTACAGGAAAGAGGAAAAGAACGAACGACTCAGATTCGGAGACTCGAGTCACATGACAAAAGAACGAACGACTCAGATTCGGAGACTCGAGTCACATGACACACACACACACAATCATACACTAGGGACAATTTTCCAAGGTGCCAATCAACCTACCGTGCATGTTTTTGGACCGGGGGGAGGAAACCGGAGAACCCGGAGAAAAACCCCCTGAGGCACGGGGAGAACATGCACAAACTCCACACACACACACATGGACGAGACAGGAATCGAACCCGGCCCCTGGCGGTGTGAGGCGAACGTGCTAACCACTAAACCACCATAGTGCCCCCTATTTCTGTGTTTGTATAAGTTTTGGAAAAAATAAAATAAAATAAAAAATTCTGTCTCCTAATTTGTCGCATTTGAAGTTTTCGTCTAGTAGACATGGAATGTCCGAAAAGTAGCTCATCAATTAAATGATGTAAAAATGTAATAAATAACTTGACAGAATGACAGAAGATGTATTTTTTTCCCTTTTAAAGCCATTCCCATTTTGGCGCTTGCTGGGCTGGAAAGGCATTTTAAAGGGAAACGACGAGGCAGGCAGACGGATAAGCTGGAAAGGAAATGGGCCACTCTGACAAACGGTGGCTTACGAGTTTGACGGAGGTTTCTACTTTCCCAATAAACCAAACTCCAGCCTCGCTTTCTCAAAGATTTAGGACGCAGTGATGGTTTAAAAGACTTTAGAGATTTTATGGGACCAGCCTGACAGAATGGTGTTATTTTTAGAGACGGCCTCGCAAAACTCTCGCCTCGCCTGTTCCCTCTGTCGTGGCCCTTTTACACCTCCCTTTAAAACGTCCGTCTGGAGAAACTCTGCTGCTTATTGTTGGTGAAATTATAAAAGCACACTAAAACCTAAATCCAATAATATCCCCTCTCCCAAACGTTTACATTTACAGAATTTGCCAGACGCCCTTATCCAGAGCGACTTACAATTAAGGGTTAAGGGCCTTGCTCAAGGGCCCACTAGTGGACGCTTGATGGTGGTGGGGTTTGAACCCGTGATCTTCTGGTCCAGAGGCCAATACCTTAACCACTGGGCTACCGTAACCTCCCTCAATACATCCTGTATGGTGGCACGGTGGCTTAGTGGTTAGCACGTTCGCCTCATACCTCCAGGGTTGGGGATCGAATCCCACCTCCGCCAGGTGTGTGCATGTTCTCCCCATGCCTCGGGGGCGGATGTGTGGGGGGGTGTTGGTTTAGGCACAGTCTCCCCGTGAATCGAGGGAAAATCGGATAAAGCGGTAGAAGATGAATGAATACATGCATATGTGATGTTTATTTCATTGACTTATTATTTGTTTATTTTTATTTTTGTTTATTATTATTTGTTTATTTGTATTTCTTTTATTAATATTTTTCAATAATTATTATCGTCATTAAATGCAACACTACTACTAACAATATTGTTGCTAAACTGTAATACGATAGTGTATGAGGGAGTCAGGTGTAGCGGAGAAGTATATGAGGGTGGTGCAGGACGTGTATGACGATGGTGTGCAGTAGGTTCAAGGTGGAGGTGGGATTGCATCAAGGGTCGACTCTGAGTCCATTCCTGTTTGCAGTGGTGATGGACAGAACGAGTCAGACAGGAGTCTGCATGGATTATTATGTTTGGCGATGATATTGTGATTTGTGGAGAAAGTAGGGAGCAGGTGGAGAAGAGTGTGGAGAGGTGGAAGTACACGCTGGTGGAGAAGTGAAAAATAGAGTGCAGGAAGGGTGGAGAAAAAGTGAAGAAAAGAGTGTTGTCAGAGTGGAGAAGAGAAGAAAAGTGTTTGGGCAGGGTGGAGTGGGTGGAGAAGTGAAGAAAAGAGTTTGGACAGGGTGAAGTGGGTGGAGAAGAGAAGAAAAGAGTGCAGTTAGGGTGGAGTGGGTGGAGAAGAGAAGAAAAAAGTTCAGGTAGGCTGGAATGGGTGGAGAAGTGAAGAGAAAAGTGTTTGGGCAGGGTGGAGCAGGTGGAGAGTGAGAAGTTGAAGAAAAGAGTTTGGACAGGGTGATTTTTGTTGGAGTGGGTGGAAGAAGAGAAGAAAAGAGTGCGTTTAGGAGTATGGCAGGGTGAGTGGGTGGAGAAGAGAAGAAAAAAGTTCAGGTAGGCTGGAATGGGTGGAGAAGTGAAGAGAAAAGAGTTTGGGCAGGGTGGAGTGGATGGAGAAGAAGAGAAGAAAAGAGTTTGGGCAGGGTGGAGTGGATGGAGAAGAAGAGAAGAAAAGAGTTTGGACAGGGTGGAGTGAGTGGATAGAGTGGGAAGAGTTTGGAGGGTGGAGTGGATGGAGAAAGAAGAAGAAAAGAAAAGAGTTTGGGCAGGGTGGAGTGGATGGAGAAGAAGAGAAGAAAAGAGTTTGGGCAGGGTGGAGTGGAGGAAGTGAAGATGTGGGCAGGGTGGAGAAGAAGAGAGAGAAAAGAGTTTGGGCAGGGTGGAAGGGATGGAGAGAAGAAGAAAGAAGAAAAGAGTTTGGGCAGTTTGGGCAGTGGAGAAGTGGGTGGAGAAGAGAAGAAAAGAGTTTGGGCAGTGGATGGAGAAGTGAAGAGAAGAAAAAGGGTGGAGTTTGCTGGAGAAGGTGGAGAGAAAAGAAAAGAGTTTGGGCAGGGTGGAGTGGATGGAGAAGAAGAGAAGAAAAGAGTGTCGGCAGGGTGAAGTGGGTGGAGAAGATGAAGAAAAGAGTGCGGAAGTTGAAGGGTGGAGTGGGTAGGAGTGGAGTGGAGGGTGGAGAAGAAGAGAAGAAAAGAGTTTGGGCAGGGTGGAGTGGGTGGGAAGAAGTGAAGAAAAGAGTTTGGGCAGGGTGGAGTGGGTGGAGAGTGAGAGAAAAGAGTGTAGGAAGGGTGGAGTAGGTGGAGGAGAGTTTGCAGGAGTGATGTGTGATAGAAGGGTATGTGTATCAGTGAAAGGGAAACGTTTATAGGACGGTGGTGAGAGCTGCGATGGAGTGTGTCACAGTTTAGAGACCAGTAGGGGGCGTGGTCTAAAAGACCGGGGGCGGGGCTAAATGTGGTGGAGATGGTGATTGGGAGTAGACGAGGATGGACAGGATTAGACAGGAGTTTATTAGAGGGAGATGGAGGATGTGTTTGGAGACGACGAGGTGATGGAGGAGAGATGGAGACGGTTTGGGGGACAGAGGGAGAAGAACGATGAGGATGGAGGGAGCGGGAGGGAGGGAGGAGGAAAAGAGGGGGAGGACGAGGAGGAGGGGGTTGTATGGATGTGTTGAGGGAAGACATGCAGGGTGAAAGAGGAAGATATAGAGGACTTTTTATCATATTACTCCTCTCACTATGTCTCTCTTCATCCTTTTTCCTTCCCCCCCCCCAATACGTACCTCTGTGTGGGGTGTGTTTACATTCAAGATTGATGGGGAAGAAGAAAGGGTAATAAGAGAGAGAGACCTCTCCGATGCTGGTCTCTCTCTCGTCTTTATTAACGAGCATACTGATTAAGCTACAGGTGTTCCAAAAACAAATGTAAATATTATTTCTAAATATTTGTGAGGACAATAGTGATGATTGCCGATGCAAACCGCAGTGTTTAGACACCAAAAACGCCCGTTTTGGCAGTTTTTTCGGAGGGGGCGGGGCCAGTGACGCACGTGACATCATGAAATTATCCAGCGTCCGACTGCCGTCGATGTACCGAGCGTTTAGACGTGTCACATGACCCTGTGTCCGAGTTTCGCCTTTTCGCAGATTTTTCACGTTTGCGGTTACGTGACGCCATACGGCAGGTATATCTTCGCCGTCTCACCTACGAGTGGATATGTCACATGTGCATGTCGGGCGAACACGGGGCCATACAGCGGGGAGAGCATCAAATTTTCCCCATTCATTTTCTATGGGGGCCGGAATGTCACAGATTTCCCGAAATTCCGAACGTGTGTGGGATTCGGGAGGTATATGATCGTGATCCACTCCTGACCCCCTAAAAGTGGATATATACCATATGTGCATGTCGGACGCTCACAGGCCCGAACTGTCAGGCACGAAATTTCAACCACATTCATTTTCGAAGCTATGGGCACACGAATTAAAATTCAGAGACCGTAAATCTTTTCAGCAGTGGCATCAAAACCCGGGTTCATCAATCCGTGATCCTTCTGTTTTTAGGAATTAGGGCCATATATATATATATATATATATATTATATATAAAACCGCAGGGCGATTCCTTATAAAAGAAACAGCACACCTCACACCATCGTACATTGTTATTGCACATATTTCTATTTTATTGAGCATGCATTGAACGAGTTGTTTTTCCAAACATTAGTCAAGGCACCACAGTGCATCGTTCAGGTAACAGGTCTCCTGACCAATCAGAATCGAGACGAGCTCGTCATAAATATTCCAGAGATTTTAAGGAATCGGGCGCGAAGTGGAGGAAAAAAAAAAACAAAAACAAACAGAAGGACGATGAGATAAATTATTTAGGCAGAACAAAAATAACGCTTTTGGAGCTTTTTCCTCAGGAATACACCACTCCCAAATATAGAGTGAGAATTTAGTTTTTTCCATCTTGTATGAAGAATAAAAAAGATATTATATAGGCTGACTCATATCGTTATCCTTTAAGGTATGATCTCCACATATATCATATATATACCATATATATATATATATATATATATATATATATATATAATATATATATATAATATATTCACATTCCCAAATGCGAATTACTGCAATAAAGCGCATTTTTCTGAACGCAATAAAGCGCTTCCGTATAACCTAAACACCGTATCACCAGTTTATATGGAAAAGCAACCGGAACACAATTCTTAAAGGAGCCACGTCCCATATTTTACACTTCAAACCAACACTAAACAAATAACATTGTAATTAACAAGAAATTCATATTATAACAGAATAAAAATCAATATTAAAATAATCAATTATTTTATTAAAGGGAGAGAGAGATTTTGAGAGAAATGTATATAATTATATATATGTATATGTAAATGTATATAATTATTACATCATCAGTTACAGTATTAGAAACAGAATGTATTTTTTTTCTTTCCCACACAAGCAAATGCTTGTTTTTTTTTCTATTTACTGTTTAGGCAAGGTCGTGAGCACGCAGGACGCCGCCGGTCCGAGCCTGTGTCTGCCGTGTCGGGAAGGCTGCGTTCACTGTAAGGACGATACGCCATGCGTGGCTCAAGGAGAAGGATATCTACGTACGGCCGTGTTGGCCTTCCAGGGCATCTGCATGCTGCTGGATTTCATCAGCATGGTGCTGCTGTATCACTTCCGCAGGAACAAGGTGAGAGGCGGGGAATACAATAATATCTCTAAATAATTATTATCACTAATAATAATTATTATTAAGGTGGTATCTCTAATAGGCATGGGGTTCAAATCCCAGTACCAGCAAGATGCTTAACCCCCAATTTCCCAGTTATACGTCCCCAGCCATAAGGGTTGCCAGTGTATTCTAATTCCAGGATTAATTGGGGAGGATTGCTGTAGGAATATATATCATATATATATATATATATATATATATATATATATATATTAATACTTATATATTAATACTTAATATACTTAGTTTGTTTATTAAAATTAAATAAACAATGACTGAGCTAGTGGTATGAGGCACGGTGGTTTAGTGGTTAGCACGTTCGCCAGGGTCCGGGTTCGATTCCCGTCTCGGCCATGTGTGTGTGGAGTTTGTGCATGTTCTCCCCGTGCCTCAGGGGGTTTTTTCTCCGGGTTCTCCGGTTTCCCCCTGGTCCAAAAAAAACATGCACGGTAGGTTGATTGGCATCTTGGAAAATTGTTCCCTAGTGTATGAATGTGTGTGTGTGTGTGTGTGTGTGTGGATGGGTTGGCATTCCATCCAGGGTTTGT
Organism: Kryptopterus vitreolus; assembly: GCA_030449085.1. NCBI lineage: Eukaryota > Metazoa > Chordata > Actinopteri > Siluriformes > Siluridae > Kryptopterus > Kryptopterus vitreolus. Next base: position 2,770,858 of record JACRUU010000008.1, on the reverse strand, counting down.
ATCCTGCCTTAATGCCCATAGACGCCTGAGATAGACACAGACTCCCCCTGACCCGAGTGAAGATCGGATATAGCGATTCATGTAAACTGTAATCCTGAGCAATTTACAGTCTGAATAGTTTGTGAGTCACTCAGGACCTTCATGTACCTTCATGTTGTACACATGGAACCAGAGTGTCTCCAAGTGAAGAGATCTCCATCCAGAGGGAAGGTGTTGAGGTGAATTGGGCGGATGCTGGTTGCATGTTAACCTCAACAGAAAGCGAGAGAGAGAGAGGATTATTAATATTAATAAGGCGACTCATTAGCATTTGCCAGATTATACTTAACCTCGGAGCTCCCCATGGGAACCTGGTGCATATGTGTGAAGTCGATATCTTGGAAAAAAGTGCTCAGGAAAACACTCGGCCTGGTGTAAGACCTCTCGCCAGCGCACTCCCGCGGATCTCAATGCCGGTCAGCGGCTCATGTAATGATTCGCATCGATTGGGTGTGACCTTTCAGTGCATTAGACCATAAAAATCTAAGCGCCTTTAATATTTGATGAGTAGCCTTGTGTGCTTTTGCTGATTATGTTGTTTAGTTTAATAGCCTTGTGAGTTTAGAGTGTGCTTTTTTTGCTCATCGCTTTGCTCAACGGTTCACTCAGGGTCAGTGATGGAAATGCAGATAAGCTCCGGTTAATGTGTAGAAGAGTGTTTTTACTGGTACAGCATGGGACAGTGGAAGAGGATGGAGAGATCAGTAGTAGATGATGGAGGGAGCAGTGGGTCAGCTGTAGTAGATGAGGATGGAGAGTGCAGAAACAGTGTGGAGGGAAACAGTGGTAGAAAATGGAGGGGAGCATGGTACATTGTAAGAGGACGGAGGGAGCAGTGGTAGATAATGGAGGGGAGCAGTGGTAGATAATGGAGAGGAGAGTGGTAATGGAGGGGAGCAGTGGTAGATAATGGAGGGGAGTAGTGGTAGATAATGGAGGTGGAGTGGTAGTGGAGGGGAGCAGGTAGATAATGGAGGGGAGTAGTGGTAGATAAAAGAGGGGAACAGTGGTAGATAATGGAGGGGAGTAGTGGTAGATAACGGAGGGGAGCAGTGGTAGATAATGGAGGGGAGTAGTGGTAGATAATGGAGGGGAGTAGTGGTAGATAATGGAGGGGAGTAGTGGTAGATAATGGAGGGGAGTAGTGGTAGATAATGGAGGGGAGTAGTGGTAGATAATGGAGGGGAACAGTGGTAGATAATGGAGAGGAGTAGTGGTAGATAAGGGGAGTAGTGGTAGATAATGGGGGGGAGTAGTGGTAGATAATGGAGGGGAGTAGTGGTAGATAATGGAGGGGAGTAGTGGTAGATAATGGAGGGGAGTAGTGGTAGATAATGGAGGGGAGCGGAGGGGAGTAGTGGTAGATAATGGAGGGGAGTAGTGGTAGATATGAGGGAGTATGGTAATGGGGGAGTAGTGAGTAGATAATGGAGGGGGGTAGTGGTAGATAATGGAGGGGAGTAGTGGTAGATAATGGATAACGGAGGGGAACAGTGGTAGATAATGGAGGGGAGCAGTGGTAGATAATGGAGGGGAGTAGTGGTAGATAAAAGAGGGGAACAGTGGGATAATGGGGGAGTAGTGGTAGATAACGGAGGGGAACAGTGGTAGATAATGGAGAGGAGTAGTGGTAGATAATGGAGGGGAACAGTGGTAGATAATGGAGGAGGAGTAGTGGTAGATAACGGAGGGGAACAGTGGTAGATAATGGAGAGGAGTAGTGGTAGATAACGGAGGGGAGTAGTGGTAGATAATGGAGGGGAGTAGTGGTAGATAATATGGAGGGGAGTAGTGGTAGATAATGGAGGGGAGTAGTGGTAGATAATAGTGGAGGGGGAGTAGTGGTAGATAATGGAGGGGAGTAGTGGTAGATAATAAGGAGGGGAGTAGTGGTAGATAATGGAGAGGAACAGTGGTAGATAATGGAGGGGTAGTGGTAGATAATGGAGGGGAGTAGTGGTAGATAATGGAGGGGAGTAGTGGTAGATAATGGAGGGGAGTAGTGGTAGATAATGGAGGGGAGTAGTGGTAGATAATGGAGGGGAGTAGTGGTAGATAACAGTGGTAGATAATGGAGGGGAGTAGTGGTAGATAATG
>JACRUU010000008.1:2753722-2758722 GCA_030449085.1 Kryptopterus vitreolus | reverse complement strand
TTAATGTGTAATTTTTTTACACTTTTTTCTTTAATATTTGTAATTTTTTTACCCTTTTTTTGTACATTATTTTCTTTATTTTTCTTTGTTCATGTTCTTTACATTTCACACATTTGTATCTTGAAGTTCAAAATTAACTCGTTTAATTAAGCCAGGTGCTAGATTTATAAAAATAAATAAATAAATAAAAACAATTAAATAAATACATAAAACAAAATAATAATAATAATAATTCATTCATTCATTCATCTTCTAGCGCTTTATCCGATCTTCCCTCGGGTCACGGGGAGTCTGTGCCTATCTCAGGCGTCTATGGGCATTAAGGCAGGATACACCCTGGATGGAATGCCAAACCCATCGCAGGGTCACACACACACACACACACACACACACACACACACACACATTCATACACTAGGGACAATTTTCCAAGGTGCCAATCAACCTACCGTGCATGTTTTTGGACCGGGGGAGGAAACCGGAGAACCCGGAGAAAAAAAACCCCCTGAGGCACGGGGAGAACATGTACAAACTCCACACACACATGGCCGAGACGGGAATCGAACCCGGACCCTGGCGGTGTGAGGCGAACGTGCTAACCACTAATCCACTGTGCCCCAATAATAATAATAATGATGATAATAATAAATATATACTATATATATATTTTTTATATATATTTTTTCAAAATTAAATGTAAAATAAAATTACATTTTAAAAATCAGCCAAATAGATAAAATAAATAAATAAATAAATAAATAAATAAAAACGAAATAAAAATTAAATTAAATTAAATAATCAAATAATCCAGGAGGTACAACAAATAGACGCATGATATACATATCTGATATACATGAGTGATGAATGTAATCTGACCCAATTGAATCCAATCTAATTCAATTTAATCCAATTGAACCAATTTCAATCAAATCTGACTCAATTGAATCCAATCCAACTAAATCCAACTGAATTAAACCCACTTAAATGCAATCTAAACAAATTTAATCCAATAACTAAACCCACTTAAACCCATTTCAATGCAATCTAAACCCAAATTTAATCCAATCTAACTCAATACAACTCCAATTAAACCCATTTCAATCCAATCTAACGGAAGCCAATTTAATCCAATATCCAACTAAATACAACCCAATTAAACCATTTCATTTCAATCCAATCTAACCCAATTTAATCCAATCCAACTAAATACAACCCAATTAAACCCATTTCAATCCAATCTAACCCAATTTAATCCAATCCAACTAAATACAACCCAATTAAACCCATTTCAATCCAATCTAACCCAATTTAATCCAATCCAACTAAATACAACCCAATTAAACCCATTTTAATCCAATCTAACCCATACCATTCAATCCAATTCAGTCTAATCTAAACAGTAAACATATCACAGTAAATGAAGAGTAAATAAAACTTGTCGGGGGAAACGAGTGTTTCTAATATGGACAGTAAATATGGACGTTTTGGATGGTGATAAAGTGATAAAGCGTAGTGATGAAGCAGTGCAGTGAAGACAGAAAGTCACTGCACTAGTGGTTATGAACACTGTATGATCAGCTGATCGCCGCAGGAACTGAAGGATAATAAAAGCTATTTTGTGCGAGCTCTGATGCGTCTGCAGCGTCTGCCCGGAGAGGAGGATTATTTCCTGGTTGGTGTGAGAGATATCTTTGATGATGTAGACAGAGATTTGTATAAATATGTCCTGTAAGGGGAGGGGCTTAATGATGATTGTTCATTGGCCGCTTTTCTCACCACCCTCAGGTGCAGCTTCTGTACCACTGTTCCCTCATTGAGCGCAGGGTCAGCCATGATACAGCGCCCCCTGGAGTATAGAGGGTTAAGGGCCTTGCCTAGCGTCTGTGGGAGTCAGTACTCAGATGCACTCATGTGACAAAACTGAACATGGGAGTCATGTGACAAAAGAACGAACGACTCAGATGCACTGCATAGAGTCTGTGGGAGTCATGTGACAAAAGAACGAAAGACTCAGATGCACTGCATAGAGTCTGTGGGAGTCATGTGACAAAAGAACGAACAAATGACTCAGATGCACTGCATAGCAGTCTGTCTATGGGAGTCAGTGACAAAGTCTGTATGAATCATGTGACAAAAGAACGAACGACTCAGATACACTGTATAGCATCTGTGGGAGTCGTGTGTCAAAAGAACTAATGACTCAGGTGCACTGCATAGAGTCTGTATGAGTCATGTGACAAATGAACAAATGACTCAGATGCACTGCATAATGTGCAGTCTGATGGGAGTCACAGTGACAAAAGAACGAACGAGTCAGATACACTGCATAGATCTATGGGAGTCACGTGACAAACGAAACAAATGACTCAGATGCACTGCATAGAGTGTGCACAAATGCATAGTGTCTATAGGAGTCATGAGGGAGTCATGTGACAAAAAAAGAACAAATGCAATGACTCAGATGCACTGCATATAGTCTGAGGGAGTCATGTGACAAAAGAACAAATGACTCAGATGCACTGCATCGCGACTGTGGGAGTCACGTGACAAACGTGACAAACGAAGAAATTCACTGCATAGTGTCTATATCAAAAAGACAAACAAATGACTCAGATGCACTGCATAGTGTCTATAGGGAGTCACGTGACAAAAGAACGAACGAACTCAGATACACTATCGCATAGCATGTGCGGTCAATGGGAGTCACATAGTGTCTATAGGAGTGTGACAAAAGAACAAACGACTCAGATGCACTGCATAGAGTCTGTGGGAGTCACGTGACAAAAGAACTAATGACTCAGGTGTACTGCATAGAGTCTGTATGAGTCATGTGACAAACGAACAAAAGACTCAGATGCACTGCATAGTGTCTATAGGAGTCATCGTTGTGACAAAAGAACGAACTTTGGGAGTCACTCAGATGAACAACTCAGATACACTATATAGCATCGTACACTATATCGTGGGAGTCACGTGACAAAGATGCGAACGAACTGACTCAGGTGCACTGCATAGAGTCTGTATGAGTCATGTGACAAAAGAACGAATGACTCAGATGCACTGCATATAATTCCAGAACTGCGTCTATGGGAGTCATGTGACAAAAGAACAAATGACTCAGATGCACTTTGCATAGCGTCTATGGGAGTCACATGACAAAAGAACAAAAGAACGTCAACGACTCAGATGCACTGCATAGTGTCTTTAGGAGTATGCAAACGAACGACTCATGTACACTGAGTCTATAGGAGTCACGTGACAAAAGAACGAACGACTCAGATACAATGTATAGCATCGGTGGGAGTCACGTGACAAAAGAACTAACGACTCAGGTGCACTGCATAGAGTCTGTATGAGTCATGTGACAAATGAACAAATGACTCAGACTGCACTGCATAGCGTCTATGGGAGTCACTTGACAAAAGACAAAATGAACGAACGACTCAGATGCACTGCATAGTGTCTATAGGAGTCACGTGACAAACGAACGAATGACTCAGATGCACTGCATAGCATGTCTATGGCGTCTATGGGAGTCACGTGACAAAAGAACGAACGACTCAGATACACTGCATAGTGTCTATAGGAGTCACGTGACAAACGAACGACTCAGATACACTGCATAGTGTCTATAGGAGTCACGTGACAAACGAACGACTCAGATACACTGCATAGTGTCTATAGGAGTCACGTGACAAACGAACGACTCAGATACACTGCATAGTGTCTATAGGAGCATAGTGTCAGTCACGTGACAAACGACGAACTCAGACAAACGAACGACAGACGTGCACTCAGATACACTGCATAGTGTCTATAGGACTCAGTCACGTGACTGTATGAAATGTGACAAAAGAACGAACGACTCAGATGCACTGCATAGTGTCTATAGGGAGTCACGTGACAAACGAACGAACGACGATTCAGAGTACACTGCATAGTAGTGTCTATAGGAGTCACGTGACAAAAGAACGAACGACTCAGATGCACTGCATAGCATAGTGTCTATAGGAGTCACGTGACAAAGAACGAACGACTCAGATGACACGCACTGCATAGTGTCTATAGGAGTCACGTGACAAACGAACGAACGACTCAGATACACTGCATAGTGTCTATAGGAGTCACGTGACAAACGAACGACTCAGATACACTGCATAGTGTCTATAGGAGTCACGTGACAAACGAACGACTCAGATACACTGCATAGCAGTGTCTATGGGAGTCACGTGACAAAAAAGACTCAGATGCACTGAGTGTCTATAGGAACGTGACAAACGAACGACTCAGATACACTGCATAGTGTCTATAGGAGTCACGTGACAAATGACACGTGAACGAACGACGTGTCAGAACGACTGACACGAACACTGCATAGTGTCTATAGAGTCAGGAGTCATGTGACAAATGCAGAACGAATGACTCAGATGCACTGCATAGAGTCTGTCTATGGGAGTCATGTGACAAAAGAACAAATGAACAGATGCACTGCATAGGGTCTGAGGGAGTCATGTGACAAAAGAATGAGCGACTCAGATGCACTGCAGTGTCTAGGGAGCGAATACTCATATGCACGATAGTGTCTGTGGGAGTCGTGTGACAAAAGAACAAACGACTCAGGTACATTGCATAGAGTCTGTATGAATCATGTGACAAAAGAACGAACGACTCAGATACAATATATAGCATCGGTGGGAGTCACGTGACAAAAGAACGCACTAAAGATACGACTCAGGTGCACTGCATAGAGTCTGTCTATGAGTCATCACGTGACAAAAGAACGAACGACTCAGATACACTGCATAGTGTCTATAGGAGGAACGTGACAAACGAACGACTCAGATGCACTGACTCAGATGCATAGTGTCTATAGGAGTCACGTGACAAACGAACGAACGATGAACGAACGTGACGACAGATCAGATACACTGCATAGTGTCTATAGGAGTCACGTAGGAGTGAACAAACGACTCAGATACACGTGACAAAAGAACAAAACG
>JACRUU010000008.1:2738722-2746222 GCA_030449085.1 Kryptopterus vitreolus | reverse complement strand
TCACTATTATTATTACATGCTAACTCACTATTATTACATGCTGACTCACTCTTATTATTACATGCTAACTCACTATTATTACATGCTGACTCACTCTTATTATTACATGCTAACTCACTATTATTATTATTATTACTATTATATGCTAACTCACTATTATTATTACATGCTAACTACACTTTTATTATTACATGCTATCTCACTATTATTGTTGCATGCTATCTCACTATTATTATTACATGCTAACTCACTATTATTATTACATGCTAACAAACTTGTATTATTAAATGCTAACTCACTATTATTATTACATGCTAACACTCACTTTTATTATTACATGCTAACTCACTATTATTATTACATGCATCTCACTATTATTACTCACTATTAACATACACTTCACTATTATTATTACATGCTAACTCACTATTATTATTGCATGCTAACTCACTCACTAACTCATTATTATTACATGCTAACTCACGCATGCTATTATTATTACATGCTAACTCACTCGTATTATGACATCTCACTATTATTGTTGCATTGCTATCTCACTATTATTATTACATGCTAACAAACTTGTATTATTAAATGCTAACTCACTATTATTATTACATACTAACTCACTATTATTATTACATACTAACTCACTATTATTATTACATACTAACTCACTATTATTATTACATGCATACTAACTCACTATTATTATTACATGCTAACTCACTATTATTATTACATGCTAACAAACTTGTATTATTACATGCTAACTCACTATTATTATTACATGCTAACTCACTACTTATTATTACATGCTAACTCACTATTATTACATGACTCACTCTAACTCACTATTATTATGCTAACTCATGCTAACTCACTTTATTATTACATGCTAACAAACTTGCTAACTCACTATTATTATTACATGCTAACTCACTATTATTATTACATGCTAATCTCACTATTATTATTACATGCTAACTCACTATTATTATTATTACTCACTTTATTATGCTATTACTTAATACTAACTCACTATTATTATTACATGCTAACTCACTATTATTATTATTGTTGCATGCTATCTCACTATTATTATTACATGCTAACACACTTTTATTATTACATGCTATCTCACTATTATTGTTGCATGCTATCTCACTATTATTATTACATGCTAACACACTTTTATTATTACATGCTATCTCACTATTATACATGTTGCATGCTAACTCACTATTATTACATGCTAACAAACTTGTATTATTAAATGCTAACTCACTATTATTATTACATACTAACTCACTATTATTATTACATACTAACTCACTATTATTATTACATACTAACTCACTATTATTATTACATACTAACTCACTATTATTATTACATACTAACTCACTATTATTATTACATACTAACTCACTATTATTATTACATACTAACTCACTATTATTATTACATACTAACTCACTATTATTATTACATACTAACTCACTATTATTATTACATACTAACTCACTATTATTATTACATACTAACTCACTATTATTATTACTATTATATGCTAACTCACTATTATTATTACATACTAACTCACTATTATTATTACATACTAACTCACTATTATTATTACATACTAACTCACTATTATTATTACATACTAACTCACTATTATTATTACATATGCTAACTCACTATTATTATTACATGCTAACTCACTATTATTATTACATGCTATTATATAACTCACTATTATTATTACATATGCTAACTCACTATTATTATTATGCTAACAAACTTGTATTATTATGCTAACTCACTATTATTATTACATACTAACTCACTATTATTATTACATACTAACTCACTATTATTATTACATACTAACTCACTATTATTATTACATACTAACTCACTATTATTATTACATGCTACTCACTATTATTATTACATGCTATCTCACTATTATTATTACATACTAACTCACTATTATTATTACATATGCTAACTCACTATTATTATTACATATGCTAACTCACTATTATTATTACATACTAACTCACTATTATTATTACATACTAACTCACTATTATTATTACATACTAACTCACTATTATTATTACATACTAACTCACTATTATTATTACATACTAACTCACTATTATTATTACATACTAACTCACTATTATTATTACATACTAACTCACTATTATTATTACATACTAACTCACTATTATTATTACATACTAACTCACTATTATTATTACATACTATTATTATTAATGCTAACAAACTATTATTACATGCTAACTCACTATTATTATTACATGCTAACTCACTATTATTATTACATGCTAACTCACTATTATTATTACATGCTAACTTGTATTATTCACTATTATTATTACATACTAACTCACTATTATTATTACATACTAACTCACTATTATTATTACATACTAACTCACTATTATTATTACATACTAACTCACTATTATTATTACATACTAACTCACTATTATTATTACATACTAACTCACTATTATTATTACATACTAACTCACTATTATTATTACATGCTAACTCACTATTATTACATGCTTCACTCTTATTATACATGCTAACTCACTATTATTATTACATGCTAACTCACTATTATTATTACATGACTCACTTATTATTACATACTAACTCACTATTATTATTACATACTAACTCACTCTTATTATTACATATTACACTACTATTATGCTAACTCACTATTATTATTACTATTTTATTACTAACTCACTATTATTATTACATGCTACTATTATTACATGCTAACTATGCTATTATTCATCACTATTATTATTATGCTACTCATATTATTACATGCTACTACTCACTATTATTATTACATGCAACTATTAGTATTATTAACTCTATTACTGCTATACTATTATTATGCTAACTCACTATTATTATTATGCACTACTATTATTATTATGCTACTCACTTTATTATTACATGCTATCTCACTATTATTATTGCATGCTATACTTTTATTATACTCACTATTATTATGCTAACTCACTATTATTATGCTACATGCTACTCATGCTACTCACTATTATTACATGCTATATTATTATTACTCACTATTACTATTATTATTATTACATGCTAACTCACTATTATTATTACATGCGATTTTATTAACTCACTATTATTATTACATGCTAACTCACTTTATTATTACATGCTATCTCACTATTATTATTATTGTTGCATGCTATCTCACTATTATTATTACATGCTAACACACTTTTATTATTACATGCTATCTCACTATTATTGTTGCATGCTATCTCACTATTATTATTACATGCTAACACACTTTTATTATTACATGCTATCTCACTATTATTGTTGCATGCTATCTCACTATTATTATTACATGCTAACACACTTTTATTATTACATGCTATCTCACTATTATTGTTGCATGCTATCTCACTATTATTATTACATGCTATCTCACTATTATTATTACATGCTAACAAACTTGTATTATTACATGCTAACTCACTATTATTATTACATGCTAACTCACTATTATTATTACATGCTAACTCACTATTATTATTACATGCTAACTCACTATTATTATTACATACTAACTCACTATTATTATTACATGCTACTTGTATTATTAACATGCTAACTCACTATTATTATTACATGCTAACTCACTATTATTATTACATGCTAACTCACTATTATTATTACTTATTATTATGCTAACTCACTATTATTATTACATGCTAACTCACTCTTATTATTACATGCTAACTCACTATTATTATTACATGCTAACTCACTATTATTACATGCTGACTCACTCTTATTATTACATGCTACATTATTATTACTATAACTCACTATTATTATTACATGCTAACTCACTCACTATTATTATTACATGCTATCTCACTATTATTATTACATGCTATCTCACTATTATTGTTGCATGCTAACACACTTTTATTATTACATGCTATCTCACTATTATTATTACATGCTAACAAACTTGTATTATTAAATGCTAACTCACTATTATTATTACATACTAACTCACTATTATTGCATGCTAACTCACTATTATTATTACATGCTATGCTCACGCATGCTATTATTACATGCTAACTCACTCGTATTATCACTACTTATTATTACATGCTAACTCACTAATGCACTATTACTATTATTACATGCTAACTCACTATTATTATTACATTAACTCACTATTATTATTACATGCTAACTCACTATTATTATTACATGCTAACTCACATATTATTACATGCTACTTGTATTATTATTACATATGCTAACTCACTATTATTATTACATACTAACTCACTATTATTATTACATACTAACTCACTATTATTATTACATACTAACTCACTATTATTATTACATACTAACTCACTATTATTATTACATACTAACTCACTATTATTATTACATACTAACTCACTATTATTATTACATACTAACTCACTATTATTATTACATGCTAACTCACTATTATTATTACATGCATGTTAACTCACTATTATTATTATGCTATTATTATTGTTGCATGCTAACTCACTATTATTATTACATACTAACTCACTATTATTACATTACATACTAACTCACTATTATTATTACATACTATTATTATTATACTAACTCACTATTATTATTACATGCTAACTCACTTATTATTACATACTATGCTACTCACTATTATTATTACATGCTAACTCACTATTATTACATACTATACTACTCTTATTATTACATGCTACTATTATTATTACTTACTACTATTATAACTATTATTATTATTATCACTAACTCACTATTATTACATTATTATTCATGCTAACTCACTATTATTATTACATGCTATCTCACTATTATTACATGCATACTAACTCACTATTATTATTAACTCACTATTATTATTACATGCTAACTCACTCATTATTACATGCTGAACTCACTATTATTATTACATGCTAACTCACTATTATACATTACTATTATTACATTATTACATGCTATTGCATTATTACTCACTATTATTACATGTATGCTAACTCACTCTTATTATTACATTATTATTACATGCTATCTCACTATTATTATTACATGCTAACTCACTTGTATTATTATTACATGCTGACTACTATTATTATGCTAACTCACTATTATTATTACATGCTATTATTACTCACTCACTCTTATTATTACATGCTAACTCACTATTATTATTACATGCTAACTCACTACTTATTATTACATGCTAACTCACTCTTATTATTACATCTCACTATACTCACTATTATTATTACATGCTAACTCACTATTATTATTCACTATTATTATTATGCTATTACTATAACTCACTATTATTATTACATGCTAACTCACTCTACATATTATTACATGCTAACTCACTATTATTATTACATGCTAACTATTATTGTTCACTATTATTATCACTACTTATTATTACATGCTAACTCACTTATTATTACATGCTAACTCACTATTATTATTACATGCTGATCTTCACTATTCATTATTACTCACTCACTTATTATTACATGCTAACTCATGCTACTCACTATTATTATTACATGCTAACTCACTATCACTATTATTACATGCTGACTCACTATTATTACATGCTAACTCATGTATTATGACATTCTAACTCACTATTATTATTACATGCTATCTCACTATTATTATTACGTATTATGACATTCTAACTCACTATTATTATTACATGCTAAAAACTATTATTATGCTTACTATTGATGCTAACTCACTATTATTATTACATGCTAACTCACTTATTATTACTCATGCTATCTCACTATTATTATTGTTACATATGCTATCTCACTATGCTACTTATTATTACATGCTATCTCACTATTATTATTACATGCTACACAAACTCACTCATATTACTACATGCTAACTCACTACATATTATTACATGCTAACTCACTATTATTATTACATGCTAACTCACTCTATTATTATTACATGCTAACTCACTATTATTATTACATGCTAACTCACTATTATTATTACATGCTAATCACTCGTTATCAACACCATAAATGAAATGTGAATTTGAAAATAAACCATTTTGAATAAACAGATTCAGCGACACCTCTTTTCGGTCACGTTTCTCATAGCAACCATGTAGATGTTCCACCACTTATCTCGGATTATTAATTAAAATTAAGATTAGATGGAGAGACAACGATGTGTGAAGCAATCTTTACTACCACGGCTTTTCCCCTTTGTAGATTCCTCTTCCCAGTAACGATGGTGTAGAGAGAACAGCCATGCAGACCTGCACTATTACTACACTAATAGCTTTCTCTGAAACCTGAGCTTTGTGGACCTATATAGCTGTATATATATATATATATATATATATATATATATATATAGATATTATATATATATATATATATATATATATATATATATATATATCCATATGTTTTCAATGTAGCATAAATAAGTACTAATTTTAAGTTTCTAATATTGTAAATATAACACATGTTATAATTATATACATTTCTTTCTAAAAATCTCTCCTTTTAATAAAATTTGTGATTATTTCTATATTTATTTTACTCTGGAAATGTTTTATTTTAATATTAATTTCTTGTTAATTGTTATTTAGTTTAGTGGTTGGTTTTGAAGTGTAAAATATGGGACGTGGCTCCTTTAAGAATTGTGTTCCGGTTGCTTTTCCATATAAACTGGTGATACGGTGTTTAGGTTATACGGAAGCGCTTTATTGCGTTCAGTAAAAATGCGCTTTATTGCAGTAATACGGATTTACGGATTTGGGAATGCGATGCGATGCGCTTGTGCGTAAGGTTCCATACGGTAATATACGCTAATATAGTGAGGAGATCGTACCTGGTTGTGAATGCGCAGCTAGGGGGCGTAATTTGGTGGAAATTGAGGAAGTGTGAGTGGATGCACTGAACGTTTATTTATTTATTTCTTCTTTGTTGTCGTTCATTCGCACAACGCAGAGTGAATGAGCAGATCACTCACATAGTAACACACACTGCATTAATCACACGTTAATAACATTATATATATATTCATTCATTCATTCATTCATCTTCTAGCGCTTTATCCGATCTTCCCTCGGGTCACGGGGAGTCTGTGTCTATCTCAGGCGTCTATGGGCATTAAGGCAGGATACACCCTGGATGGAATGCCAACCCATCACACACACACACACACACACACACACACACACACACATTCACACACACTAGGGACAATTTTCCAAGGTGCCAATCAACCTACCGTGCATGTTTTTGGACCTGGGAGGAAACCGGAGAACCCGGGGAGAAACGGCCCTGAGGCACGGGGAGAACATGCACAAACTCACACACACAC
>JACRUU010000008.1:2716222-2731222 GCA_030449085.1 Kryptopterus vitreolus | reverse complement strand
ATTATTATATTATAGAATTATTTTACTGAAGATTTGATTTTTTAAAATTCGGATGTTTTCACACACACACATACACACACACACACACACCACACACACACACACACACACACACACACCTCAAAGACCGTCTTTGTGTATAATAAATGAATGGTGTCTCTTGTGTGTGTGTGTGTGTGTGTGTGTGTGTGTGTGTGTGGTCCACAGGGGGTGGTCCTGTACTTCCAGCCCAGTGTGTTTCGCTGCATCCTGCTCCGATGGGTGCGCATGCTTGGCTTCGCCATCGTGTACGGAACCATCACGCTCAAGTTATACAGGTACTGATATAGTTTTATTCCCCAACCCGCTTTACAGTCATGGAGATGGATGGATGGATGGATGGATGGATGGATGGATGGATGGATGGATGAAAATATGTGTGAAAGTGTAAACATTTAATTAAAATTTTAATAGGGTGAGAGAGAATGTTATGAGGACAAACTTAGTGATAAGTCTACAGGGAATAATGTAGGGATACACTAACAGGGATACACCTATAGGGATACACTTAAAGCTATACGTGAATAGGGATGCACTTATAGGGATACACTTATAGGGAGACACTTATAGGAAGGGATACACCTGTAGGTATACACTTATATGGAGACACTTATAGGGAGGAATACACTTATAGGGATACACTAGAATATGGAGGGATACACTTATAGGGATATAGGGATACACGTATAGGGATACACATATAGGGATACACTTATAGGGATACACATATAGGGATACACTTATAGGGATAGACACATATATACACATATAGGGATACTAATACTTATATGTATACTTATATGGTACACATATAGGGATACACATATATAGGGATACACTTATATGGATACACATATAATGGATATACTTATAGGGATATACACTTATATAGGGATACAGTGTATACACATATAGGGATACACATATAGGGATATTTATGGATACACAAATAGGATTCTTATAGGGATACACTTATAGGATACACTTATATATAGATAACCAAATAGGATACACGAATATATAGGGATACACTTATATGGAATAGGGATATACACATATAGGGATACACTTATATGGATATACTTATAGGGATACACGAATAGGGATACACATATAGGGATACACTTATATGGATATACTTATAGGGATATATGGATATACATATATATACACTTATAGGGATACACATATAGGGATATACATATATGTATACACATATAGGGATACACTTATATGGATATACTTATAGGGATACACAAATAGGGATATACTATAGGGATATACATATATGTATACACATATAGGGATACATACACTTATATGGATATACTTATAGGGATACACGATATATAGGGTATACAAATAGGAATACACTTATAGGGATACACTTATATGGATATACTTATAGGGATACACGAAATATGGATTCACATATATAGGGATACACATATATGGATATACTTATAGGGATACACGAATAGGGATACACTTATATGGATATACTTATAGGGATACACGAATAGGGATATACTTATAGGGATACATATATAGGGATACAATTATATGGAAATACTTATAGGGATACACGAATAGGGATACACTTATATGGATATACTTATATGGATATACTTATAGGGATACAAATATATGGATATACTTATAGGGATACAAATATATGGATATACTTATAGGGATACAAATATATGGATATACTTATAGGGATACACATATAGGGATACACTTATATGGATATACTTATAGGGATACATAGGGATACTTATGGATATACTTATAGGGATACGAATAGGGATACACTTATATGGATATACTTATAGGGATACACATATATGTATACACATATAGGGATACACTTATATGGATATACTTATAGGGATACACATATAGGGATATACATATATGTATACACATATAGGGATACATTATATAGGGATATACTTATAGGGATACACGATACACTTATGGATATACTTATAGGGATACACGAATAGGGATACACATATAGGGATACACTTATATGGATATACTTATAGGGATACACTTATATGGATATACTTATAGGGATACACATATATGGATACACTTATATGGATATACACTTATAGATATATGGATACATACACTTATATGGATATACTATATATTATAGGGATACAATAGGGATATACATTATAGGAATATATATACATATATACACATATAGGGGATACACTTATATGATATATATAGGGATATACATTTATATAGGGATACACTTATATATACTTATAGGGATACAGGATATACTTATAGGGATATTTATATAGGGATACATAGGATACTCATATAGATAACACTTATATGGATATACTTATACTTATCGGGGATATACATATAGGTATACACATATAGGGATACTTATATACATTATATGGAATACTTATAGGGATACACAATAGGGATACTTTATGGATATTAGGGATACATATAGGGATATACTATAGGGATACATAGGGATACACTTATATGGATATATTTATAGGGTATACACATCGAATAGGGATATACATATATGTATACACATATAGGGATACATTTATATGGATATACTTATAGGGATACACATATAGGGATATACATATATGGATATACTTATAGGGATACATACGTATGGATATACTTATAGGGATACACATATAGGGATATACACAAATAGGGATATACTTATAGGGATACACGAATAGGGATACACGTATAGGGATATACTTATAGGGATACACGAATAGGGATACACAAATAGGGATATACTTATAGGGATACACGAATAGGGATACACTTATAGGGATATACTTATAGGGATACACGAATAGGGATACATTTATAGGGATATACTTATAGGGATACACGAATAGGGATACACATATAGGGATATACTTATAGGGATACACTTATATGGATATACTTATAGGGATACACGATATAGGGATATACATATATGATATACTTATAGGGATACACACTTATATGGATATACTTATAGGGATACTAATATAGGGATACATTTATAGGGATATACTTATAGGGATACACGAATAGGGATACACTTATAGGGATATACTTATAGGGATACACGAATAGGGATACACAAATAGGGATACACTTATAGGGATACACAATAGGGACTTATAGGGATACACTTAGGGATATAGGGATACACAATTTATAGGGATATACTTATAGGGATACACGAATAGGGTTACACGTATAGGGATTATAGGGATACACTTATATGGATATACTTATAGGGATACACATATAGGGATACATATAGGGATACTTATAGGGATATACTTATAGGGATACACGAATAGGGTTACACTTATAGGGATACAATGATAGGGAGAAATTTTAGGGTTACATTTACAGGGATACACTTACAGGGATACATGTTAGGACATGTATAGGTTATAGACTATAGTTATAGGGAGAAATGTTACACTTATAGTGATACACTTAATGGATCTAATTGGCACTAGTTAATACAGCCCACTTCCTCTCACTTCTCATGCCGCACTTCATAAGTGTATCATTTGAAAGGATGAGCAAAGTCATTCAGCACGCCATCAAATGCAAGAATAGGTGAATGCAAGTACGCATAATTATTGTTGTTGTTGTTTTTTAATCGTTAACCAACACAAACAAAGAAACAAAACAGTAAATAATGTGAGAAGGACCTTGATATTAGGATGTGCATGGAGTGAGATGGGGGTGGGTTAGGGGGGCTTAGGGAGGTAAACAGAAACCATGGAAGGACAAATTCGAGACACAGAGTGCAGAGAAATGTGAGATGGTTTAAATATGTTAATTAGGCCAAAAAAATAAAGCAGGTACAGCGAGGGCTGTGACATACGGAGTGCTGGGAAGAGTTGGGCGATGGATGATGTACTTAAGGTGACAGTGCGAGTATAATTTGTCAAGCGTAATTACAGTACGTAGCAGCTGAAGTGCCTATTTAAAGTGATTAGATTGGAATCAAATTATTAAGGAGTTGAAATGAACATGGATAATCTGTGTACTTTATGGAGATTCATACGTCCGAGGCTGTGATTTCATTGGGAGGGTTTTTTTTGGGATGAAATTTCCTCCTCACTTGCATTACGTGACCCAAACTTGTTCCCTCTCCATGAAGATCTGATTTCTATGGGTAGAAATGGAAGCGCTACAGAGATCCCAAACTAATCTCTACAATCATCTATAATAATAATAATAATAATAATAATAATAATAATAATAATAATAATAATAATAGGGCATGGTGGTTTAGTGGTTAGCACGTTCGCCTCACACCGCCAGGGTCCGGGTTCGATTCCCGTCTCGGCCATGTGTGTGTGGAGTTTGCATGTTCTCCCCGTGTCTCAGGGGGTTTTTCTCCGGGTTCTCCGGTTTCCTCCCCCGGTCCAAAAACATGCACGGTAGGTTGATTGGCACCTTGGAAAATTGTCTCTAGTGTATGAATGTGTGTGTGTGTGTGAGTGTGTATGTGTTCTGTGATGGGTTGGCATTCCATCCAGGGTGTATCCTGCCTTAATGCCCATAGACGCCTGAGATAGACACAGAATGATAATAATAATAATAATAATACTATATATTACATTTATATAGCGCTTTTCTAGACACTCAAAGCGTTTTATATTATGAGAGGGGGATCTCCTCATCCACCACCGGTGTGCAGCATCCACCAGGCCATAGTGAGCCAGAACCCCCACCAGCTTACTGGTGGAGAGGAGACAGAATGATGAAGCCAGTCAGTAGATATGGGGACGGTTAGGAGGCCTTTATGGTCAATGGGTGGAGTGGGCCGGGATGCTACTCTTTTTCCAAAGACATCCTGGGATGACCAAAGAGAGCCTCGGTTTAACGTCTCATCCAAAAGACCCACACAGACCACAGGTTAAGCGCCCCCTGCTGGCCATCACTAACACCTCTACCATCAGCAACCTACTATTCCCAGGTGGTCTCCCATCCAGGTACCAACCATGACTCAACCCTGCTTAGCTTCAGTGGGGACACAGTCTTGGGCTACAGGGTGATATGGCTGCTTGCAACATCATCCCAGCAGATCTGAGCTTATAATAACAATATATATGTGGAATGGGATGAATTAAATACGTCTTATATTCAGGTTAATGTTTGAAAGCCACTGGACCATGTCACATGATCTCTACACCTGATTTACAGGTGTGTATATATCCTCACACCTCCATTATCACACTCTATTGTTTGTAATCAGTGGGTGGTCTCCTTCCTCGTTTATCCCTGTGTCTTGTTTGTATACGATCGTTGTTTTGTGTGTTGTTTATTCCTTAGCGTGTTTTTTTACGATCATGTTTATTAGTACCACTTTACCGTATATCGTAATTAGAACCAGCTATGGGCTTTGAAATGACGCCACATGAGGTTTTTGATCCCTGTTAGTAGGAGGCGAGGCGGAAGGTACGCACCTACACACACCTACACACACCCGCTCGCATGTTCGCGTGCACTAACTCACGCTTTCAAACCCCCCCAGCCCAACTTCGAGCCACGGGTGACTCACGAGCATTTCACGGCGAAGCGTGTTAGTAAATGTCAGAAGTCTGCCCTGGGCTCTGCCATTTCAAAACGCTCTGTCACAGGACGATAGAAACAAATGTCATCAGACAGATTGGCTGGGGCAGGACGCGGACAAAGGACCATCAAAGACCAAAAACCAGTGTGATATGAATCGATCATACTGGTCTAGGTAATACATACTGGTGGATGAGGAGGAATGCATTTAGTTTAGCAAGTAACATGGTATCATTATTCATTATTATAGGTACATACATACATATACATACACCGTGCCCCTATATATATATATATATATATATATATATATATTATATATATATATATATTATATATAGGGGCACGGTGGCTTAATGGTGTGTGGAGTTTGTGCATGTTCTCCCCTGTGCTTCAGGGGGTTTTTTCTCCGGGTTCTCCAGTTTCCTCCCCGGTCCAAAAACATGCATGGTAGGTTGATTGGCACCTTGGAAAATTGTCCCTAGTGTATAAATGTGTGTGTGTGTGTGTGTGTGTGTGTGTGTGTGTGTCCTGAGATGGGTTGGCATTCCATACAGGGTGTATCCTGTCTTAATGCCCATTAGACGCCTGAGATAGACACAGACTCCCGTGACCCGAGGGAAGATCGATATATAGCGGTTAGAAGATGAATGAATATATATATATATATATATATATATATATATATATATATATATATATTATATAACATCTATATAGTATTAATAATATTAATAAATTACATTTATATAGTGCTTCTCTAGACAATCAAAGCTTTACATTGTAAGAAGGGGATCTCCTCATCCACCACAATGAATATAGTACTATATAACTATATGAAATATATGCCATATATATAACTATATATATATATATATTAGATATATATATATATATATATATCCAAAGTGCAATATCTTAACAACTATATTATAACAGCATGGATTCCTAGTAGGAGAGTCCAAGTGCTGAACTGATCTGCCTACAGTGTTTGGGGAGTAACTAGTTACATGTACATGTAATTATATGTAATTATGTAATTCATATACATTACAGCACAGTGAAATTCTTTTCTTGGCATATCCCAGCTTGATGTTGGTAGTTTGGGATCAGAGCGCAGGGTCGGCCATGATACGGCGCCACTGGAGCACAGAGGGTTAAGGGTCTTGCTCAAGGACCCAAGGGCGGTAGCTTGGCCATACCGGGGCTCGAACCCGGATCTTCCGATCAGCAGCGTCTTAGACCACTGAGCTCCACCCCTCTGCCATAATGTCAGGAGGATGTGAATCCTGAGCACAAAGGCGGTTTATGATCTAATTCCTCATTGCCTAACCAATCACTGCTCAGAATATCGAGCCACATGACCTTGCAAAGCTCCACACTTGTGGTGTGACTTCGATGTTGAATCTCTGTGATAAACGAGTACAAGTTACTTCCATTTGAAAATCTCTGCAGGATTGTAAAAAGTGAACGCTGACCGGAGTAAAGCACGTCAAGGACGGATCTGCTGCAAGTGTCGGGCTGAAAAAACAACAACAAACAAACAGAAAAGCAAATAACAACCTGCACTTGTGTCAAAACAGTGCACAATTTATTACCCTTTATGGAGTGGTGGAAACCGGGGAGGCAGGAGACAGACGCAGAGAGACTCGTTAGGGCGGGACATCGAGTCTGGAGACCTGAGAATGAGAAATGCCCTTGAGCATAGCGGGATGAGAAATGAAAGACAGATAGATAGCTAAATTAGAGAGGCGGCTGGGGGGGTGATAAAAAAAACAGATGGAAAAGAGAGAGAGAAAGAGAGAGAGGGAGGGAGAGACGTGGAGTGTGGAAGTATTGGAATAATGGTTGGGAAGATAATGAGGTCTTTGGCCTCTGTATGTAAAGATGAGTTATGAACATACGACGGCGAGGAGGAACGCGTCAGGTGGACGTGTCACATGAGGCTAATGGGATTCATAATTAAGCTGGCCGTGAGGAATGGCTACACGCCTCTAATCATGACAAAAAGCACAGTGGCCGGGACAAGGTGAGAGTTAACACGTCTCCCAGATCGTTTTCTGATAGAGCCTGATTAAACCGGTTGCGGAGGGCAATTTATCAACGGGCCTCAGGGAGAGAGAGAGAGAGAGGGATAATGGGAACCCCCTGACAAGACACAACAAGGCGTATCTCAAGGGTGTATGTTAGGCACCGTGTAGTTGTTTTTTGTTTTTTTTTACCGGAATTGATGACACGGAAAAGTCTCTATACACCTTTATATCATTCATTCATTCATTCATCTTCTATCACTTTATCCGATCTTCCCTCGGGTCACGGGGAGTCTGCGTCTATCTCAGGCGTCTATGGGCATTAAGGCAGGATACACCCTGGATGGAATGCCAAACCATTCCAGGACACACACACACACACACACACACACATTCATACACTAGGGAGAATTTTTCCAAGGTGCCAATCAACCTACCGTGCATGTTTTTGGACCGGGGGAGGAAACCGGAGAACCGGGGTAAAAAACCCCTGAGGCACGGGGAGAACATGCACAAACTCCACACACACACATGGCCGAGACGGGAATCGAACCCCCGACCCTGGCGGTGTGAGGCGAATGTGCTAACCACTAAACCACCATGCCCCCCTGTGATTATTTAATAATACTTTATTCTAGTACGGCAAAAAAGCATATCCCCCTACGTCACTCGTGCCCCCCTCGTCCCCAGCATCGCGCCGCACAGGACCCCACTATCTGACACCCACTGCAGTAGTCTACATCACTTTAAACCACGTTGTTGAATGGGGTTGAATGGCGTGTGGCGCCTGACTCTCCCTTCTTATTCCAGGGTCCTGAAGGTATTCCTTTCTCGCACGGCTCAGCGCATCCCGTACATGACCAGCTGGAAGGTTCTCTGCCTCCTGTGCATCGTTCTCCTCATCGTGCTGTGGTTCCTGGTGGCCTGGACGTTGGCCGTGTGCCAAAACTCGGACTGGCACTTGGCACTGATCACCGTGGGCTTCACCCCCGAGGGACTGCAGTTCAGTATGTGCCTTCTGGACCGCTGGGATTACATGATGGCAGTGGGTAAGACAGCACTCGAGTGTAGATTTAATATCAAAGCGACGTTGCGGCACGCGGGACATGACGCGCTGCGGGACGATTTAGAAATCCCTACACGGTCACATGACCGGCATTGTCACTGTATACAGGCAATTTAGCTTCTCCTTTGTCTATTGACTCTTTCCTTCTCTTGCTTTCACACACACACACACACACACACACAGCTGAGTTCCTGTTCCTCCTGTGGAGTGTGTATCTGTGTTACGCCGTAAGGACGGTGCCTTCGGCGTTTCACGAGCCGCGCTACATGACCATCGCCGTGCACAACGAGCTCATCATCTCCGCCATCTTCCACGTCATCAGGTAAGACCGTGCAGCATGATTCCTCACTGCACTTACACAATATGGAGATCATGATGAAACTCTTTCTGATTGACCACCCAAGATTATGGTATGATGTGTTTATGACGCCTCGTAATGCTTGATTGGTGTCTTTAGTTCATTCTGCACCATACAAACGCATTTTTAAGAGACATACGAGCATTATTACATTTACAGCATTTGGCAGACGCCCTTATCTTCCGATCCAGAGCGACTTACAACTATGTAATTAAGGGCCTTACTCAAGGGCCACTAGTGGCAACTTTGTGGTGGTGGGATTTGAACCCATGAATCCAACACCTTAATCACTGGGCTACCACACTCCCGATTATTACATTCACATTTACATTAGCAGCATTTGGCAGACGACCTTATCCAGAGTGACTTACAACTGAGCAATTGAGGGTTAAGGGCCTTGCTCAAGGGCCCACTTAGTGGTAGCTTGGTGGTGGTGGGGTTAGAACCCATGATCTTCTGGTCCAGAGTCCAACACCTTAACCACTGGGCTACACCACCTCCCGATCAGAACGTTTACTGACTTGCTACAGTTACAGATGTTTGGGCTCCGACATTGAAAGATACCCATTTGCTACGAGATGTTTTAGTGTCCGGCTGGCAGTGTCAGGGAGTTACATGTAATGGCGTTACGCAATTTAATGGCAAAATAATTGTAACAGGAATTCGTTACAGTGACTGAGAAACAAATGCGTCATTAAATGACTTATGAAAGATGCGGGGCACGGTGGTTTAGTGGTTAGCACGTTCGCCTCACACCGCCAGGGTCCAGGTTCGATTCCCGTCTCGGCCATGTGTGTGTGGAGTTTGTGCATGTTCTCAACCCGTGCCTCAGGGGGTTTTTTCTCCGGGTTCTCCGGTTTCCTCCCTCCCCGGTCCAAAAACATGAAAACATGCACGGTAGGTTGATTGGCACCTTGGAAAATTGTCCCTAGTGTATGAATGTGTGTGTGTGTGTGTGTGTGTGTGCGTGTGATGGTGTTGGCATTCCATCCAGGGTGTATCCTGACTTAATGCCCATAGACGCCTGATATAGGCACAGACTCCCCGTGACCCGAGGGAAGATCGGATAAAGCGGTAGACAATGAATGAATGAATGAATGAAGATGTTACAACAGGTTACAAACAGGGTTCTATGTGAACAATTCCATGTAAAATTCAGTGCTTTCGATTACTGCAGTGGTTCTCAAATTGAATAAAGTGTAATGGCACATCCACTACAGTAGGTGGCGCTCTCAGTCTACGAGTATGTGCAGGGAGTAACATGAGGGAAAAATAGCGTGTAACAAGCGAAGTGTAACAAGCATGTAACACAATCCCAGTCAATTAAACCTAATGCAGTTTAATTTCGAAAAATATAACTTTTCTTTTTATTTTAAAGCGCCACCTAGTGGACAAATGAACGTAATCAAATTGTAATCACTTACTAGCAGTGAATAATAACAGTGAATAGCAATTAATAGCAGCGCTATTAATACGCTAATACGCTAACTAACTATAACTGATGTTATAAATAGATCAATTGCACGCAAAATCTCTCCCTTTAATAAAATAACACTTTTTCACTCTAGAGATGATTCTTTTAATACTAATTTCTTATTAATTCATTCATTTCTTTAAAAAAAATTGCTTGCTTTAATTGTTAAATATGGTACGTGGCTCCTTTAAGAATTGTGTTCAAGTTTTGGTTTTGATATAAACTATATGCTCTTTTTTTCCATATACTTTCGGTTACATGCGGTAATTTTAATTTGCGTTATTAACGTTAAGCTTGACATAAGTAACACAAAACCTAACGAATGTGTCCTGAATATAGAATATAAGAAATATAGGATTTTATTGATATTTAAAAAAGGGAACTTAAAAAAATAAAATAAAATATGTAAAATAGTGATAATCTGTTCTAAATGAGGAAAATATATTAAAGAAAATAAATCTTCATATCTTCATTTATAACTTGTATTTTAGATGAAAATGCACTTATACAATTAATAAATGATTATTAATAAATACCGCACTCTCCGTGCTGCACACAGTCTCTCGTGTCAGTAGTTGACCATGTGATGCTTCAATACACTTTTATTTGTAATGGGAATGTATACTAATATAAATGGTCCCATATCAGCTTTACAGAGATAATTAGGCTGTAAAATAATTTATTTATATGTTTTAGTGTCTATCAATTGTGAAAAAATGATCAAAAATAAATAAATAAATTAAAAAATAAATAAAAAATAAATTACATTTTTGAAAGGAACCAGACGCAAAAGTGAACCTCTCCTCATCCTTAACATTGAATATATAAAATGGTTACACAGAAGGTGGTTATCACGTTCGCCTCTCACCGCCAGGGTCCGGGTTCGATTCCCGTCTCGGCCATGTGTGTGTGGAGTTTGTGCATGTTCTCCCCGTGCCTCAAGGGGTTTTTCTCCGGGTTCTCCGGTTTCCTCCCCCCCGGTCCAAAAAACATGCACGGTAGGTTAATTGGTCACCTTGGAAAATTGTCCCTAGTGTATGAATGTGTGTGTGTGTTGTGTGTGGTGTGTGTTGTGTGTGTGTGTGTGTGTGTGTGTCCTGCGATGGGTTGGCATTCCATCCAGGGTGTATCCTGCCTTAATGCCCATAGACGCCTGAGATAGACACAGACTCCCCGTGACCCGAGGGAATATCAGATAAAGCGCTAGAAGATGAATGAATGAATGAATGTTACACAGAAGGTTTGAAGGTTTAGAGACAGAGGAAAAATGTCTTCTGTCTATAAACATCTGGGAACCGAGGCTAAACTTTGTTTACTGACTTTGTAATGTGTCTGATGCAGGATTCTGGCTGCTCAGCAGTTCTGGGTGTTCTTTGTTGTATTTTTCCTTTCATTGTGCAGCAAATGCTTTCAGATAATTATTCAGATAAAGTGATTTTGTTGATTTTGCAACTCCAAACAAGCTGGGATAAACAAGAGAAAATAATTCCCCTCATGGGATCAATAAAGTATGTAAAAATAAAAATAAAAAAATACAAAAATAAAAGAGGGAGAATAATAATTTCCCCCGCATTATTTTCTCCTGCTTGAGCTTTAATCCTTTAAAAGTACAACATGATTGAAAATATTTAAATAAATGACAAATAATTATATTCAGACGGGATCCGAGACATGAAAGCGATTTTTACAAATGAATGATTTCCAAACTATGTGAGTGTGTGTGTGTGTGTGTGTGTGTGTGGGGGGGGGGGAGTTTGAGAAGCTCAGTCCTACTAGAAGCTCAGTCCTACGGTGTGGAAGTTTAGCGAGTACGCTATCAGTCACACCCAGCTGGAGATATTACAGGTTACAGCTGACATCAACCAAAACACTCCCAGTTGGTGCGGCGATAATTGGAGCTCTCTGCCTCAGAGTGACTGCTGTGTAATTAGGCACGTCAGGAAGATCCATGCTTTGATACCGCTTCTATAGTTTCAGTCGCAGGGGGGTGTGTGCATTTTTTATTAGGAAGTTACCGTAATTAGAAACCAAGTGTCTCTGCTACGATTCATTCATCCTGCTTTTGTAAGCTGTGAGAGAACATTCCGTTGATATACTCAGTATATAATGCAGTGTTCATATACAGTATATAACGCAGTGTTCATATACAGTATATAACTCAGTGTGCATATACAGTATATAACGCAGTGTACATATACAGTATATAACGCAGTGTACATATACAGTATATAATGCAGTGTGTATACACAGTATATAACGCAGTGTACATATACAGTATATAACGCAGTGTACATATACAGTATATAACGCAGTGTGTATACACAGTATATAATGCGCATATACACTGTGTGTATATGCAGTGTTATACACAGTATATAACGCAGTGCATATACAGTATATACTGTGTTATATACTGTATATGCACACTGCATTATATACTGTATATGCACACCGCGTTATATACTGTTATACAGTATATAACGCAGTGTACATATACAGTATATAACGCAGTGTACATATACAGTATATATATAACGCAGATATATTGGAGTGTGCATATGTAATATATATACATATACAGTATATGAGCACATATGCAGTGTGATATTAATTATTATTATGCAAACCAGTACAGTATGCACCAAAATACATTTCCCACAATGCAGTGACGCACCGAGCGAGAGGCGGCTTTCTTTCCTTATTTATTAGTGGTCATTAGCATAACACAAAAAGCTTACTCATCAACAATGGCAAAACGGAAGGTGGACGCTGAGAAACGGGGGTTTCAAACAAGGTGAGTCTGAGTACATGTTCACGGACGTATGGAAAATAATAGCAGTGATCATGTATGGAACAAAGGCTACAGTTAAATAATATTTGTTTTCACTCATTGTTTGCACAATATGACTTTTCCTTAAAGAAAGTCTTGTTTCTGGTTCATAGATTTTTGTACTTTATTTTATTGTATTTCAATGCAATATATATATATATACAGTGGAGTGGAGTGAATGGCAGCTTTATATTAGCCCATTTGCTAAATGAGATATATTATATTATTTATTGCCTTGAATAATACAGTTGCTTAAATTGCCCACTTTCTGTTCAAATGAAAATTAGCTGAGGTGAATAATATCACTTTGTTATTAATGTTCATGTTATTTGTCTTTTGTACTGTTGTATATTTGTCTTTATTTTTATCATCGGAAAATTTACATGGAAAATATTACTTTATTTATCTAATCGTTAGGTTTTCAGTAGGTCAAATTTTGTCAATTAACATTCGGACAGACTTTGACCGGCCCCCTTGTAGCTGTTTTATTTGGCCCTCCGTCCATTTGTACCCCTGCTGTATAATAACGCAGTGTACAGTATATATGCAGTATATAATGCAGTGTACATATACAGTATATAACGCAGTGTACATATACAGTATATAATGCAGTGTGCATATACAGCATATAACACAGTGTGGATATACAGTATATAATGCCGTGTACATATACAGTATATAAAGAAGTGTACATATACAGATTATAATGGAGTGTGCATATACAATATATAACGCAGGGTACATATAAAGTATATAATGCAGTGTGCAGATACAGTATGTAACGCAGTGTTCATATACAGTATATAACTCAGTGTTCATATACAGTATATAACGCAGTGTTCATATACAGTATATAACGCATATACAGTGTGCATATACAGTATATAACGCAGTGTGCATATACATATACATATGTTAATATACAGTATATAATGCAGTGTGCATATACAGTATATAACACGCAGTGTGCATATACATATACAGTATATAACGCAGTGTACATATACAGTATATAACGCAGTGTACATATACAGTATATAACGCAGTGTACATATACAGTATATAGTGTATAACAGTAATGCAGTGTGCATATACAGTATATAACAGTACAGTGTATATACATATACAGTGTGTTCATATACAGTATATAACACAGTGCATATGCATATACAGTATATAACATATAATGCAGTGTGCATATACAGTATATAACGCAGTGTTCATATACAGTATATAACGCAGTGTGCATATACAGTATATAACGCAGTGTGCATATACAGTATATAACGCAGTGTGCATATACAGTATATAACGCAGGGTGTGCATGCATGTGCATATACAATATATAATGCAGTGTGCAGTATATACAGTATAACGCAGTGTTCATATACAGTATATATAGTGCATATACAGTATATAATGCGCAGTGTTCATATACAGTATATAACTCAGTTCATATGTTAACGCAGTGTTCGTATACAGTATATAACGCAGTGTGCATATACAGTATATAACTCAGTGTGCATATACAGTATATAACGCAGTGTGCATATACAGTATATAACACAGTGTGCATATACAGTATATAACTCAGTGTGC
>JACRUU010000008.1:2691222-2711222 GCA_030449085.1 Kryptopterus vitreolus | reverse complement strand
GCATCGCCAATGATACGATTCATTAAAGAATCGTATGAATCAGATTTGGGTCGAAATGATTCACCCCAATTAAAATGCAGTGCGATCCGATTCTATACAATGTAAAACGATGCAATGGGGGGAAAATGGTGGTT
The DNA here is from genome assembly GCA_030449085.1 of Kryptopterus vitreolus. NCBI lineage: Eukaryota > Metazoa > Chordata > Actinopteri > Siluriformes > Siluridae > Kryptopterus > Kryptopterus vitreolus. Next base: position 2,711,088 of record JACRUU010000008.1, on the reverse strand, counting down.
GCTGAGAGAAATCCATCTACGTAGCAAATATTAACGGACATTTTCTAAATATTCTAAAATTGTAGTGCATCTACTAATAATTATATCTAACTAATAAGATGTGTTAAAAAAACAATTCAAAGGGGTACGGTGGTTTAGTGCTTAGCACGTTCGTCTCACACCATCAGGGTCCGGGTTCGATTCCCGTCTCGGCCATGTGTGTGTGTGGAGTTTGTGCATGTTCTCCCCGTGTCTCAGGGGGTTTTTCTCCGGGTTCTCCGGTTTCCTCCCCCGGTCCAAAAACATGCACGGTAGGTTGATTGGCACCTTGGATAATTGTCCCTAGTGTATGAATGTGTGTGTGTGTGTGTGTGTGTGATGGGTTGGCATTCCATCCAGGGTGTATCCTGCCTTAATGCCCATAGACGCCTGAGATAGACACAGACTCCCCGTGACCCGAGGGAAGATCGGATAAAGCGGTAGAAGATGAATGAATGAATGAATGAAAAAACAATGCACGCCTTTTTCAATGGATACATCGTCTAATGGATATACACCTCGTGTCCATCCTGCAGTTTTTATTCGCCGGGACGCACCCGAGGGACGACATAGCGACCGAGGCCTACGAGGACGAGTTGGACATGGGCCGATCGGGCTCCTACCTGAATAGCAGCATCACATCTGCATGGAGCGAGCACAGTCTGGACCCAGAGGACATTCGGGTTCGTACGCCCCTTTCTGTCCCTACTCTGCACTGTCTCTCTGCTTTTCCATATACCTGTAAATACACATTTTCATAATCTCTTTATCACTGATAAAAATAACTGAGCCATGGCAGTTTTTTATTGCAGACACCAGACGAAATGGGCCAGCTCAGTTCTATTAATGGCTGTGGCGTAAGGTCTTGCGACAGTCTTTGGGAAAAATATACCAATGTGAGCAGAGGTTTTTGTTTCTTTGTTAGGGTTGAAGAAGTCTCTCGCTCCGTCCCGAAGGATAATTTGTTGAAGGGGATTAAGCAAAACAAAAATAAAGTGGTGGTGGTGGTGGTGGGGGAAGGGTGTTTGTGCTTTTGGTGGATAGTCTTTAATGGGTTGAAGTGAATTCCAAACAAAAAAAACAACACTGAGACTGTTTCAGACCTAACAATAGAAGACAGAAAATGTCCATATCCGATACTGTCCCAGACTGTCCTGTTTCTTAGTCACTTGTCAAAAGAGCATGTTCTGATGTCCAGGCATTTTTTTTGTGTGGCACCGTCTGTAGTTGCGTAACAATTACTCATACTGCATGTTTTCTGTGCAATAGAGTGTCCGCTTAATTGGTGTGTTTGTTGATTTTTTTTGCCTACGTATCAAACGGCCTAAAGAAAAACAAAAACAAAACAACAACCCTGTACTGTTTTATTTTCCACAGGAGGAACTTAAAAAGCTCTATTCCCAGTTGGAGATTTACAAACGGAAAAAGATGCTGGCCAACAACCCGCACCTGCAAAAGAAACGCAGCTCCAAAAAAGGCCTGGGGCGCTCGCTGATGAGGCGCATCACCGAGATCCCCGAAACGATGGGTCGCCAGCATAGCAGAGAAGACAAGGAGCTGGGCGAGCACGGCAGCAACCGCAACAGCATCTGCGCGCTGAGGAAGAATCCCTTCGAAGCCGCCCATTCGGCAAAACCGGCCAAGGAGGAGTCCCTGAAGAACAAGGTGTTCTCCTTGAAGAAGTCGCACAGCAGTTACGATCACGTCCGAGACCAGAGCGAGGACTCGAGCAGCTCGGCGACCGACAAAACGGAAGCGTCTACCGCGGAGGGATCGCTCCTTGAAACGCTGATGGGGAAAAAGCTGGTGAAGAAAAAGTCGTCGGAGAAGATCGACGTCGCCAGCGAGTCCACCGAGTCGGTTCCTTTGGTGTGCAAGTCGGCCAGCGCTCACAATCTGACGGCTGACAAGAAGCCTCTGCATCCGAGGACGTCCATGCTGCAGAAGTCATTGAGCGTCATCGCCAGCGCCAAAGAGAGGACCCTGGGTCTGACGGGAAAGACCCAGCCTGTGGAGGACCCTGGCAAGAACGTGCAACAAAGGAACAAAGAGGCTAAAAGCCCGGTGGAGAACGAAGACGGCTACACCAAGATGATCGTCAGCCAGTCCGTGGAATACAAGCAGACGTCTGGCAAATCGGGAATAATGAAACACCAGGTTAGCGAGAGCCAACCTGGCCATCTGCTCCGAGTCAGTGAAAGGTAAAGATGTGTTTGACATTTCCGAGGTGTGTCCTTGGGAATTGGAGGACTTGCCCACTCCTTCCGAGACCAGGGTGCAAAAGCACGTCTCCATTGCTGCCGAAGAGTCCACCACCTTCCACCCCAATAGCACCAAGAAACAGCAGAAACAAAAAGGCACAGATCACTCACCTTTATCCAGCCGAAGACCCAACCAGAAACCAACCGACAGAGCCGAGCTCTGTTCCTGGGAGGACGGGAGGAGAGAGAACCAAGGTCAAACAGACGGGTCCAAAGCCAACTCCTCCACTCAGTCTCATATGCAGACATCTTCAGACAGAGGCAAATCTCAAAAAGCAGACGTGTGTCCGTGGGACTTTGACGAACTGCCCAAAAAATCCATAGACTCCAGCTGCTCCATCGATCAGGGCAGGAATAAATCTCCAGAGGTCAAAACCAAATTAAGCACAGTGATGGACGCCAAAGGCAAGGGCCCTCTTCGAAGTGACGGAGCAAAAGATACCCTTCTCGAGCCCTCCAGACCTTCGGGAAGCTCGCCCAAGGCAGATGGACGCACATGGGATTACGAGTCAACGAGCCCGACCTTGGAGAAGATCCCCAGCCCAACTTCTAAAGCGAAAGAGTCCAAGAAGGGTACACCATCTATGAGAACATTCCAGAAGGAAAAAGAGAAGTCGAAGGGAGCAGAAGACGAGAGGGGCAAATCCAAGTCAAAAGAAAGGTCTTCTTCAGGTAAACCCATAGAGAGACCGGTCAGCCAAGCCAGGGTGGCTGAGATTTGCCCTTGGGATGTCGGGACCAGTCCGGACGTGGGCGCGGGTCCGGAAAAACAGGCGACAGGGAAAAGCAAGCAAGCTGCCGTTTGTCCGTGGGAGTTTGAAGATACGACTACGGAAGAGACCAGATATTCCGGCTCCTCTATAGGGAAACAGAAAAGCAACAGAGGCGCCCAAATGGCGGACGTATGCCCGTGGGACTTTGATGAGCAAACTTCAACTAAAAAAGCATGACATTTCACCAATATGGACGAAAAAAAGAAGAAAAAAAAAAACCACGTAGTTCTCATCGTACGTGCATTGTGTCATCTTATAAATCCCCGGAATTCTAGATTTCATTTCTGGTGACTTCTGGGAGTGAAAAAAAAAAAAAAAAAAAAAAAAAGAAAAAAAAAAAAAGTCGCACAAGCTGCCTTTCTTTACAATATTGTTTTTTTTTTCCTTTGTGCTTTTGTTTTTGGAAAAAAAAAAAAAATGAAAAAAAGAAGAAACTTAAACAAACAAACAAATTGCAACAAAATCATCAAGCATTCCAGATTCTTACAAAGTACTCTTTAATCACAAACAGTAGTCTGAGAATTATGCAACTCTCTTTATGTGCAATGTAGAACAACCTGCCTTTCCTCATCACATATATCCTTATTTATCAATTTTTTTCATTTTTGTTTGTTTGTTTGTTTTTTTAACACAATTCCATAATAGCTGCATCTGTAGCATGGTTGTTGTTGTTGTTGTTTTTATTTATTTTTTGGAATATGTTCTTCATATGGGATCGTACAACTCATCACACCGAAGCACCTGGAAATAATCGATGTATTTGAACAATACTCAGAAGGAGCATGCATGAAATCGTCCTAGGATAAGCATGATCTTTGGTGTTTTATGTCCGGGTCGGGTTTGGGAGCGACATGTTTGAAACGTAATTGCCAAAGACAGACGTGACGTTTTTGTTTCGTTTTTGTTTTTTTGTTTGTTTGTTTGTTTGTTTTCCGAAAAAGGTATCGCGTGAGTAATACACAAGAGTACTCAGATGCAAATCTCTTTACATTTCCGTTGTGGACCCGATTCACAATGTGTGGTTGCTTGTGGGGACAATTAGCCTGTAGCACTTTAGTACATAGTATATTCTCTCCGACTAAATGAGGCGTGTGTGTGTGTGTGTGTGTGTGTATACAGACATATACTGTCGCTGGAGTTGTTTGTGTGTTTATTTGTCGGGTCATACTCATGCAGAACGCGTACGTGGCTTTTGTTTGTTTGTTTAGTTTTTCCTTTGGTATATTGCTTTAAGTCGAAACGCCCTTTCAATGCTTCCGAATGTATGAACGTGCCTATCTATAGAGTCTTGTGTCAGTCCTACAGCTCCGATCCCGTCCTGTATTCATCACATGTGTACGCTGAGAGTCAAACAAAGGGTCGGCAACAACACACTTTATGTCGCGAAAATGGGGTCCAATTAACAGGGAAAAAAATATATATATGTATATATATATATATATATATATATATATATATATATATATATATATATAATATATATATATATATTCTTGCCATCGTATATGCAAATTAAGTGCATAATTATAAGAAAAAAGACAAATCAAAGAAAACATTTTTTAGACCAATCTTATCCTGGGTCATAATATTTTTCATTTCGATCAGTAGTTTTTGTACCTGTTTGATTCACCAAAATGCACAAATAAACATAGTGATCTCATTACATCGTAAACAACCTCAATCGTTAAACATGTAGAAATTTGGAGTGACATATGATATATATAATATGGAATATATATTATATATATATATATATATATATATATATATATATAAATAAAGTGTAAAAGTGCTAGTAAATACTGTAAACAAAGAATGCTTTCAAAAATGGACTTGTTAATTATTATTTCATATATATATATATAGTAAATAATTAACAAGTAGCCTTAAAACAGCAGTAATACTTCTAGATACACTTACAAACAGTGTTTATGAAGGAACTCGGCTGGTCGGTTGTTCCATCTTGGAGATAGTAAACACAGATCTTCTGTGGATGTGTCGACGTTCTCACATCCTTCTGTCTCTTCATGTCAATCAATTCGCTCAATTGACAAAAAATAAACAATCATTATTTATATTTCTGAGAGCATTATTTGTTTACCGCATTTTTTTTACACACCTGACTAAAACCTTTGCACAGTACTGTATATATATATATATATATATATATATATATATATATATATATATATATATATATATATATATATATATATATATATATATATATATATATATCTCTCACATCACAGCTCACATCAGAGTCGATACAGAAGGCGCAGAAGACGTCCATGTTGGTGCAGGATGTCCTATTCACACCCGAAACCTTGTTCATCTGGCCTCTCGTCAGCAACACTGGACCGGATAATGTTATATATACGGTATGAAGAGTTTTAGGGCCTTTATTAAGGCTCAGAGTGATTATAACCCATTCCATCTCCAAACCAAAGGAAGTATGTTTATCTCCGGTTTGTACACTCTTAGAACATTCTGAGTGGCAAAAACATGTTACACATCCCATAATAGGCTGATTTTTTTTTTTCACCATTATTCAAAGTGTGCTTTGCTTTGATAACTTTTTATCAGACAGCCTCATGCGGTCCTGAAATGGTCCTCCAACCATCGTGAGACGTTCCCGCTGTTGTTCCCGCTGATGTTGAGTGCTTGTTGGTTGCTTTTCCTTCACAAATGGGTTTAGATGAGATGATTGTGGAGGATGAGCACATGATTATATCTATTGGTTTTTATTTGTGTATATATATATATATATATATATATATATATATATATATACAACAAACAAAGAAGAAATAAATAAATAAAGGTTCAGTGCATCCACTCACACTTCCTAAATTTCCCGTGAATTACACCTACTATCTGCGCATTCATAACAGGTACGATCTCCTCACTATATTAGCGTATATTACCGTATGGAACCTTACGCAAGCGCATCGCATTCCCAAATCCGTATTACTGCAATAAAGCGCATTTTTACTGAACGCAATAAAGCGCTTCCGTATAACCTAAACACCGTATCACCAGTTTATATGGAAAAGCAACCGGAACACAATTCTTAAAGGAGCCACGTCCCATATTTTACACTTCAAACCAACACTAAACAAATAACATTAAATTAATATTAAAAGAATCATTTCCAGTAGTAAAATAAATGATGAAATAATCAACAATTTTATTAAAGGGAGAGATTTTGGAGAGAAATGTACATAGTTATAACGTTACATTTAGTTACACTATTAGAAACACTGGCTCAGAGCCTCTCCAAAACTACAGCTCTTGTGGGGCATCACTGATAAATCAGTGGTGAACCTGGAGATAGGGTCATGAGGCAGCATATATATATATATATATATGTTATATATATATATATATGTGTTGTGTGTGTGTGTGTGTGTGTGTGTGTTTTGTACTTAATGTGCCCATAAGGACTTTAAAGTAGGACCATGACCTGAAGTACACTTGTAGGTCATGTAAGAGCTATTTGTCCAAAAAGCCGAGTGATGGAGTGCTGGATCAGATGATCACATGACTCCTAACCCTCTCTAAATCCAACTGAGTGGGTCTAAGAGTGAAGGAAGAGCAGCCAACAAGCACTCAACACCACTGGGAGAATTTTTGGAGAACCATTACAGAGGATTCGGTAATGAAGTACGGGACTGTGTGGAATGTTCAAAGCGGTCATATATGCCAGATCTTCCCATCACCTTTATAATTAGTGACGTGTGCAAAAGCATCACTATTATAACTCTCGTTTTCGCCCCGTCTGCGATCCACACGGATCATACCTCATATCGTGCGTCCCGATGGTGTGAGATGTGCTGTTGCCTTTTATAAGGAATCGCAGTGCGGAATTCCGAACCCGGGGCCAAAAAGTGGGAATTTTTTTTTTTCCCATAGAAAATGAATGGGGTTGAAATTTCGTGCCTCACAGTTCGGGCCTGTGAGCGTCCGACATGCACATATGGCAAATCCACTCGTAGGGGGTCCGGAGTGGATCACCGATCATATACCTCCCAGAATCCCACACACGTTCGGAATTTTGGGAAATCCGCAACATTCTCGCAGCCCCCATAGAGAATGAATGGGGAAATTTGGCGCTCCGCCATTCGGCCCTGTGTTCACGTGACATGCACATTTGACATATCGACTCGTAGGTGAGATGGATCATATGACTCTCAAACTCCGACCCACTTGGAATTCCCAGGAATTCTGTGTCATTACAGATGAATGGGGAAAATTTAGACTCTCCGCTGTTCAGCCATTTCGACATATCCACTCGTCCGGGGCGTCGAGGACATTGCACTGATATGACACTCGGCCCGAAAAACCACAGGGAATTATGGGTAATCGGAACAAATGCGTTTTTTTGGCCCGGGATGAATTTAAACCATAGAAAATTAATATCAGGGGGCATGGTGGTTTAGTGGTTAGCACGTTCGCCTCACAACGCCAGGGATCTGGGTTCGATTCCCGTCTCGGTCATGTGTGTGTGGAGTTTGTGCATGTTCTTCCCATGCCTCAGGGGGTTTTTCTCCGGGTTCTCCGGGTTCTCCGGTTTTCCTCCCCGGTCCAAAAACATGCACGGTAGGTTGATTGGCACCTTGGAAAATTGTCCCTAGTGTATGAATGTGTATGAATGTGAAGTGTGTGTGTGTGTGCCCTGCGATGGGTTTTGGCATTCCATCCAGGGTGTATCCTGCCTTAATGCCCATAGACGCCTGAGATAGACACAGGCTCCCCGTGACCCGAGAAGATCGGATAAAGCGGTAGAAGAGAATGAATGAATGAATGAATGAATGAATGAATGAAAAATTAATATCAACACTAAATATTAAACCCACCAGTCTTTAATGGGGTCGCACCCGGAGCCGAGGTTTGCATCGGCAAGCATCACTCACATTTTCTTCAGGACATGTCCCATGTCTAGTTATCTATTTAATATTCATTCTGTCACGGCGCATGATTGGGTCTTGGATTGCTAAAACTCCAGATGTTCAAAAAAACGACAAAAACATTTCAGGCAGCTAAAAAACCCTTCATTTTCTACGATAAGTACCAAAGAGGGTAAAAAGACCCTTCGGACCCTTTAAAAATAAATAAATAAAGGAATCTCTGACAACGTCTGAGGCAGCACGAGAGCATATTATAGTATATATATATAGTAATATATATATATATATATATATATATATATATATATATATATATATATATATATATATACAGCTCGGCCATGAGTCCAGCATCCCATATTATAATAAACACAAGCGTGTGGTGTGGTCTAGATGTTCTTAGTCTAATGCTAGATGGACGTGTGTGTGAACCCCTGCCATCTTTGTCACATAGAAAATGTTCCTGGGAATGTCGGTGTATTCCGTAGTGCATATATCTAGCGTCCTGCCCATCAACTCTCAAAGTGTGTCGTGTACCATGAGCTCTCCACGTGTCCTGACCTACAGCGACTCTCATTTTTGTTGGATGTTTACGTATTTATTTATTTATTTTTTTCTCCTGGCCCTTTATATATCTGTGTGTGTGTGTGTGTGTGAGTGTGTGAGTGTGTGTGTGAGAAAGAGACTTACCGGGGAAAACACTACTAACTACTTACCACTTAATGCTGTAATGTCTTAACTATCGCTCTCGTGGCTTCTGCATGATCCGATGAAATTAGTAGGACTGATGTTACACTGCCCTTGATAGAACTAAAAAAAAAAACACAAAAACAAAAAGTAAAAAAAAAATGATGATAATACATTTTATGGACTGTTAACAAGTTGCATAGTGAGTAAAACTGTAACTAACCCACTGTAATTTGTGGTTGTTATAATAAATGCTCTATGACAAGCTACTAGCGTACACTTAATGGAGATTTGGTAGATTTATATGGTGTTATATTGTGATAGCATGTACATAAAATACCTCCTCTGCAATAAATATTTATATACAAAGAAGTGCGTGTGGTGGTGTTATGGGGAAAATATCTCAACATATTTATTTACTGTAAAAAAAAGGGTATTATTTTGTTTATTTTATTATGTATTATTATTATTATTATTATTATTATTATTATTATTATTTATTTTATTTTATTTTTTCTGTGTACCTCTGGTCTGAATTGTGGTTTTTGATTTTATTGTTTTGTATTTGATTAAAAAACATATTTTTAATTTTTTTAATGTTTTTAAAATTATTATTATTATTATTATCATTATTATTATTATTATTATTATTATTATTATTATTATTCATTCCTTCATTCATCTTCTAGCGCTTTATCCGATCTTCCCTCGGGTCACGGGGAGTCTGTGTCTATCTCAGGCGTCTATGGGCATTAAGGCAGGATACACCCTGGATGGAATGCCAACCCATCACATACACACACACACACACACACACACACACATTCACATACACACACACACACACACACACTACACACACACACTCACATTCATACACTAGGGACAATTTTCCAATGTGCCAATCAACCTACCGTGCATGTTTTTGGACAGGAGGAAACACACACATGGCCGAGACAAGAATCGAACCCGGACCCTGGTGGTGTGAGGCGGATATGCTAACCACTAAACCACCGTTCCCCTATTATTATTATTATTATTATTATTATTATTATTATTATTATTATTATTATTATTATTATTATTATTCTTATTATTATTCAAAAAACATTAAAAAGAAACGATTGAAATATATCTTTTAAATAAAATATAAAACATTGAAATCAAAAATCAATGTTAATGTTGTTATTATTATTAAATTGATACATATATTTTTTAACTTATTCTTTTATTTATCCAAACAACAACAACAACAACAATAATAATAATAATATTTTAATAAGAATGCAAAACAATAAAATAAATAGAATAATATTGGCCTACATAGCATTAAAATAAGCATGAAGCATGTTTTTAGCCATTATATTAAAGTTGTTTATAGTTATAATATTCTAATTATTTTATTTAAACATATTGGAGGTTTGGATTCTAAATTAGAAAAGGCAACATAAATAAATAAAGAATATTACTGATATATTGTATTAAATTAGAATTATGATATCGGTATCAGTAGTATGTGTGTGTGTGTGTGTGTGTGTGTGTGTGTGTGTGTGTGTGTGTGTGTGTGTGTGTGTGTGTGTGTGTTTGCATGTTTGTGGATATAATGACCAGTTAATCAGTGAAACCTGACAATATCATATTCATTCTAAAACCTGACACTTAAAAAAATCCTGCTCATTACAGGTGACTCATTTTTTTCTGCTTTTGGCTTTTTGGCCAGGGTCCGGGTTCGATTCCCGTCTCGGCCATGTGTGTGTGGAGTTTGTGCATGTTCTCCCCGTGCCTCAGGGGGTTTTTCTCCGGGTTCTCCGGTTTCCTCCCCCAGTCCAAAAACATGCATGGTAGGTTGATTGGCACCTTGGAAAATTGTCCCTAGTGTATGAATGTGTGTGTGATTGTTTGTGTGTGAATGTGTGTGTGATGGCGTTGGCATTCCATCCAGGGTGTATCCTGCCTTAATGCCCATAGACGCCTGAGATAGACACAGACTCCCCGTGACCCGAGGGAAGATCGAATATAGCAGTAAGATGAATGAATGAATGAAGATGAAACAGATGGGCCTGGATCCAGAACATTCAGATTTTACATGATGTATATAAATGATGTTACATGATGATAAAAGGGTGTTCCGTTATGTTTTATAATGTTTCAAAAGTGTAACACCATTTTAGCGTCGTTAAACACCCTGTAATGACACCCTGTAACACCATTTTAACATCGTTAAACACCCTGTAACGCATGTTTACCATCGTTACACACTCTGTAACATACTTTTAACACCATTAAACACCATGTAACAAACTTTTAACATTGTTGAACACTGTGTAACACCCTTTTAACATCTTTAAACACCATGTAACACCCCTGTAACATCTCTAGACATCATGTAACACACTTTTAACATTGGTAGATACCCTGTAAAAAGCTTTTAACATTGTTAAACACCCTGTAACACTGTTTTAACATCATTAAGCACCATGTAGTAAACCATAACCCCACCACACTTTTAACATCTTTAAACACCATGTAACACCCTTGCAACACTTTTAACATCGTTACACACCATGTAACACACCATTAACACCTTTAGACACCCTATAAAACCTTTTAACATTGTAAAACAGCCCTATAACACCCTTTTAACGTCATTAAACACCCTGTAACACCATGTTAACATTGCTAGACATCATGTAACACACTTTTAACATCGTTAAACACCCTGTAAAGCAATTTTACCAGCTTTAAACACCCTGTAGCACCTTTACCATTGCAAAACACCATATAACACACATTTAACACCTTTAGACACCCTATAAAAACCTTTTAACATCATTAAACACCTTATAACACCCTTGTAACATTGCTAGAAATCATGTACCACACTTTTAACATCGTTAAACGCCACGTAGCACACTTTTAACATCGTTAAACGCCACGTAGCACACTTTTAACATCGTTAAACATCCTGTAACACCCTTGTAACATTTCTAGACACCATGTAATATTCTTTTAACATCATTAAACACAATGTAACACACTTTTACAATCATTAAACACCCTGTAACACCCTTTTAACATCGTTAAACACCATGTAACACACTTTTACAATCATTAAACACCCTGTAACGCCCTTTTTTAACATCGTTAAACAACAAAAACACAATGTAACACACTTTTACAATCATTAAACACCCTGTAACACCCGCCCTTTTAACATCGTTAAACACAATGTAACACACTTTTACAATCATTAAACACCCTGTAACACCCTTTTAACATCATTAAACACAATGTAACACACTTTTACAATCATTAAACACCCTGTAACGCCCTTTTAACATCGTTAAACACAATGTAACACACTTTTACAATCATTAAACACCCTGTAACACCCTTTTAACATCGTTAAACACAATGTAACACACTTTTACACTCATTAAACACCCATGTAACGCTAACCCTTTTAACATCGTTAAACACAATGTAACACACTTTTACAATCATTAAACACCCTGTAACGCTGAAGGACCTTTTAACATCGTTAAACACAATGTAACACATTTTTACAATCATTAAACACCCTGTAACACCCGTTTAACATCGTTAAACACAATGTAACACACTTTTACAATCATTAAACACCCTGTAACACCCTTTTAACATCATTAAACATCATGTAACACACTTTTACATCATTAAACACCCTGTAACGCCCTTTTAACATCGTTAAACACAATGTAACACACTTTTACAATCATTAAACACCCTGTAACACCCTTTTAACATCATTAAACACAATGTAACACACTTTTATAATAATTAAACACCCTGTAACGCCCTTTTAACATTGTTAAACACAATGTAACACACTTTTACACTCATTAAACACCATGTAACGCCCTTTTAACATCGCCCTTTTAACATTGTTAAACACAATGTAACACACTTTTACAATCATTAAACACCCTGTAACACCCTTTTAACATCGTTAAACACAATGTAACACACTTTTACAATCATTAAACACCCTGTAACACCCTGTAACACAATGTAACACACTTTTACAATCATTAAACACCCTGTAACGCCCTTTTAACATCGTTAAACACAATGTAACACACTTTTACAATCATTAAACACCCTGTAACACCCTTTTAACATCGTTAAACACAATGTAACACACTTTTACAATCATTAAACACCCTGTAACACCTTTTTAACGTCGTTAAACACAATGTAACACACTTTTCACAATCATTAAACACCCTGTAACACTTTTTTAACATCGTTAAACACAATGTAACACACTTTTACAATCATTAAACACCCTGTAACACCCTTTTAACATCATTAAACACAATGTAACACACTTTTACAATCATTAAACACCCTGTAACGCCATTTTAACATCGTTAAACACAATGTAACACACTTTTACAATCATTAAACACCCTGTAACATGCTTTTAAGATCAAGTTAACATCCTTCCTTTAACACCTTGTAACTTTTGATTGCATCCCATGACATCATCTAACATCCTTTAACACCATTTTAACACCATGTATCATCATTTATCATCTAGTAACATTATGTTAAAGGATGTTACTAGATGATAAATGATGATAAATGGTGTTAAACTTAAGTATAATGTAGCTTCATGCTAACACCCGGCAACAGCATATAATATCCTTTAACACTGTTGAACATCTGGTAAAATCGTTTAACATCCTATAACATCTAATAACCTCTGATTCCACCATTTAAGCTCTTTTAACATCCTGTGTGTTTGTATTTATCTTGTATAAGAACTTCAGAAATTCTGACTATTGTAGCCATGAACGGATAAAACCGGAAATACACCAGTTTGAGGGGAAACCTTTTCCCAGGCAATAGAGCAACCCTCACGCCTTTATTATTAAAGCTTTCTCCTCGGCCCCTGCCAATTTTCCCATGATGCATTCTGTCGCTTCCTCTCCAGGAGTTTGTTTACTTGGGAGAGGGAATGGAAGCAAAATGCATCGCTATAAAAGCCTGCAGCACGGGAGCCACTTCAGGATATTCATATATTCATGCTTTGGCTCGGCTCCTGAAATGCTTTTATGGAGATGCTGTAGACTCTCTGACAGAGATCAATAAAAGCTCTGTTCAGCTCGGGTGAAAGTGGATAAGATGAAATCAGACTCTGTCTCCTCGCTGCCATCAATATCACAGTTGCAGTGGCCACAGTGCAGGGAAACAGTATTGTATTTTCCTGGTGTAGATGTGGAGCGATGTAATTACAGTTTAAACCCTAACTGTGATTCTTATAGCACAATTTCTAAAACTAGTAATACTTATAGCAAAACCACTCACCGAGTTAGCAAAACTAAAAGCACAAACACTGCTTCGCACTCAGTTTGCAATTTTGTAACACACACTTTGCAAAACTGTAGGCACAATTCACTGCACAACACTCAATTACCAAATATTTCCAACACACTACTAGCAAAATGATACACATGTCTGGCTATCATTAACACTACTTTGGCCAACTGTCTGGCACACTTTCACATGTGAAAACTGTTTTAGATCATTAGTTCACTTTCCAATCAGCCTAATTCAATTCAATTTATTTATAAAGCGCTTTTTTACAATGTGTCATCGTCCCAAAGCAGCTTTACATAATACTAATGTGTGAAAAGTGAAAATCAGTTTTGGCCTAATTGTTTCTTGTTGAGCAAGCCGAAGCGACGGTGGCAAGGAAAAACTCCCTGGGAACAGGAAGAAACCTTGAGAGGAACCCGACTCAACAGAGAACCCATCCTCATTTGGGTTGTTAGTGTTGTGTGTGTGGTTGAGGATGTTTATTGTGTAGTGTGGAATAAGCCACTATAAATAAGCCACTGTCTATGTGGAGTACAATGGAAGGAGCAGTAAGAGTGAGAAGAGTGAGAATCAGAGGAGGCCACGGGAGAGGACGTGGACAAGGAGGAGCAAGAAGAGGACGAGGAGGGGAAAGAGGAAGGGTAAGAAGAGTAAGAAATAGAATAACTGATGACATCAGAGCTACAATAGTGGACCATGTCATCAACCATGGGATGACCCTGAGGGAAGCTGGCCAACGGGTTCAGCCTAATTTGAGCCGCTACACTGTGGCAAGCATCATTAGGACATTTCCAAATGAGAATTGGTAAGTACTTTGTAGCACTGCCATACTCTAATGAGAAACACAACAGTACCATACATGCAAAAATACTGAAATTGTTACTTTACAGAATTGCTAGACGTCCAGATGTTGGGGGCAGAGGAAGAATGTTCACTCCAGAGCAAGAGACCCATATAGTGAACATGGTGATTGCCAATAATGCAATAAGACTGCGCGAAATACAGCAGCGCATAAGTGATAATGACACCATCTTTCAAAACAAACACAGTGTAAGCATTTCTGCACTAAGTCGTGTACTTGCGCGCCACAGAATAACCCTCATTAAACCCTCTTAACACCATTAAACACAATGTAACACACTTTTACAATCATTAAACACCCTGTAACACCCTTCTAACATCGTTAAACACAATGTAACACACTTTTACAATCATTAAACACCCTGTAACACCTTTTTAACGTCGTTAAACACAATGTAACACACTTTTACAATCATTAAACACCCTGTAACACCTTTTTAACATCGTTAAACACAATGTAACACACTTTTACAATCATTAAACACCCTGTAACACCCTTCTAACATCGTTAAACACAATGTAACACACTTTTACAATCATTAAACACCCTGTAACACCCTTTTTTAACATCGTTAAACACAATGTAACACACTTTTACAATCATTAAACACCCTGTAACACCTTTTAACATCATTAAACACAATGTAACACACTTTTACAATCATTAAACACCCTGTAACACCCTTTTAACATCGTTAAACACAATGTAACACACTTTTATAATAATTAAACACCCTGTAACGCCCTTTTAACATCATTAAACACAATGTAACACACTTTTACAATCATTAAACACCCTGTAACACCCTTTTAACATCATTAAACACCCTGTAACACACTTTTACAATCATTAAACACCCTGTAACACCCTTTTAACATCGTTAAACACAATGTAACACACTTTTACAATCATTAAACACCCTGTAACGCCCTTTTAACATCGTTAAACATCATGTAACACACTTTCACAATCATTAAACACCCTGTAACACCCTTTTAACATCGTTAAACACAATGTAACACACTTTTACAATCATTAAACACCCTGTAACACCCTTTTAACATCGTTAAACACAATGTAACACACTTTTACAATCATTAAACACCCTGTAACACCCTTTTAACATCGTAACACACTTTTACACGTTAAACACAATGTAACACACTTTTACAATCATTAAACACTGTAACCTGTAACACCTTTACGCCCTTTTAACATCGTTAAACACAATGTAACACACTTTTATACAATCATTAAACACCCTGTAACGCCCTTTTAACATTGTTAAACACAATGTAACACACTTTTATAATAATTAAACACCCTGTAACACCCTTTTAACATCGTTAAACACAACGTAACACACTTTTACAATCATTAAACACCCTGTAACACCCTTTTAACATCGTTAAACACAATGTAACACACTTTTATAATAATTAAACACCCTGTAACGCCCTTTTAACATTGTTAAACACAATGTAACACACTTTTACAATCATTAAACACCCTGTAACGCCCTTTTAACATCGTTAAACATCAATGTAACACACTTTCACAATCATTAAACACCCTGTAACGCCCTTTTAACATCGTCATTGTTAAACACAATGTAACACACTTTTACAATCATTAAACACCCTGTAACATAACACCCTTTTAACATCGTTAAACACAATGTAACACACTTTTACAATCATTAAACACCCTGTAACGCCCTTTTAACATCGTTAAACACAATGTAACACACTTTTACAATCATTAAACACCCTGTAACACCCTTTTTAACTTTAAACACTAACAACTTTTACAATCATTAAACACGTTAAACACAATGTAACACACTTTTACAATAAACACCCTTAACGCCCTTTTAACATTGTTAAACACAATGTAACACACTTTTACAATCATTAAACACTTAACTGTAACTGTAAACACTTTTACAATCATTAAACACCCTGTAACGCCCTTTTAACATCGTTAAACACAATGTAACACACTTTTACAATCATTAAACACCCTGTAACACCCTTTTAACATCGTTAAACACAATGTAACACACTTTTACATCATTAACACTTGTAATGAAACACTTTTTTTAAAAAACACTTTTAACATCTGTTAAACAAACAATGTAACACACTTTTACAATCATTAAACACCCTGTAACGCCCTTTTAACATTGTTAAACACAATGTAACACACTTTTACAATCATTAAACACCCTGTAACACCCTTTTAACATCGTTAAACACAATGTAACACACTTTTACAATCATTAAACACCCTGTAACACCCTTTTAACATCGTTAAACACAATGTAACACACTTTTACAATCATTAAACACCCTGTAACGCCCTTTTAACATCGTTAAACACAATGTAACACACTTTTACAATCATTAAACACCCTGTAACGCCCTTTTAACATCATTAAACACAATGTAACACACTTTTACAATCATTAAACACCCTGTAACACCCTTTTAACATCGTTAAACACAATGTAACACACTTTTACAATCATTAAACACCCTGTAACACACTTTTACAATCATTAAACACCCTGTAACACACTTTTACAATCATTAAACACCCTGTAACGCCCTTTTAACATCGTTAAAACACATGTTTTATTAAACACGCCTAACACCCTTTCCCTAATACACACAGTTAAACACAATGTAACACACTTTTACAATCATTAAACACCCTGTAACACTCTTGTAACACCTTTTAACATCATCGTTAAACACAATGTAACACACTTTTACAATCATTAAACACCCTGTAACACCCTTTTTTTAACATCGTTAAACACAATGTAACACACTTTTACAATCATTAAACACCCTGTAACGCCCTTTTAACATCGTTAAACACAATGTAACACACTTTTATGTACAATAATTAAACACCCTGTAACGCCCTTTTAACATTGTTAAACACAATGTAACACACTTTTACAATCATTAAACACCCTGTAACACCCTTTTAACATCGTTAAACACAATGTAACACACTTTTACAATCATTAAACACCCTGTAACACCCTTTTAACATCGTTAAACACAATGTAACACACTTTTACAATCATTAAACACCCTGTAACACCCTTTTAACATCGTTAAACACAACTTTTGTAACACACTTTTACAATCATTTTACACATGTAAACACCCTTGTAACTTTGTAACAGAAACACCCTTTTAAACATCATTAACAACACACTGTTTTAACACACTTTTACAATCATTAAACACCCTGTAACACCCTTTTAACATCGTTAAACACAATGTAACACACTTTTACAATCATTAAACACCCTGTAACGCCCTTTTAACATCGTTAAACACAATGTAACACACTTTTCACAATCATTAAACACCCTGTAACACCTTTTTTAACATCGTTAAACACAATGTAACACACTTTTACAATCATTAAACACCCTGTAACACCCTTTTAAGATCATTAAACACAATGTAACACACTTTCACAATCATTAAACACCCTGTAACACTTTTTTAACATCGTTAAACACAATGTTAACATCATTAACACATAACACACTTTTACAATCATTAAACACCCTGTAACTTTTAACATCTTAAACACAATGTAACACACTTTTAACATCATTAAACACCCTGTAACATCATGTAACATCATGTAACACACTTTTACAATCATTAAACACCCTGTAACACACTTTTAACACAGAATAAGAATGAAGCAAAGTTACAGAGTTCCTGTCGAGAGAAACACGGAACGTGTAAAGTAACTGCGATATGACTATGTGCAGGTAAGCTATAGTGTCATTGGTTCAGAATTTGGAAGTGCATACTGTAGTGCTGTGCATGGGCCTGATGTGTTGCATTTGTTTTGTCTTGTCCAGAGGAGTGATGGAACTAGAAGCAGATGACATGGGACATGAGCTACATTTTGTAGATGAGGCTGGTTTTAACCTCAGTAAAACCAGGAGATGTGGCAGTAACATTATTGGACACCGTGCCATCATCAATGTCCCAGGACAACGTGGTGGTAACATAACCATGTGTGCAGCAATAAGCCAAAATGGTGTTATTCACCATCATGCAACCATAGGCCCATACAACACTGCACACATTATTGCATTCCTGGACACCTTACATGACATGCTCAGAGACCAGAGCATACCCGATATGTCATCATATGGGACAATGTTAGTTTCCATAGGGCTGCTTTGGTCCGCAACTGGTTTACAGACCACCCATACTTCATGGCACTCAACCTCCAGTTGGTGGCAGTTGTAAAGTGTAAAATGACGGGTGTAAAGTGTAAAGTGGTGGGTGTAAAATGTAAAATGACGGGTGTAAAGGGTAAAGTGGCGGGTGTAAAGTGTAACGTGATGGGTGTAAACTGTAAAATGACGGGTGTAGAGTGTAAAGTGGCGGGTGTAAAGTGGCGGCTGTAAAGTGTAAAGTGATGGGTGTAAAGTGTAAAGTGATGGGTGTAAAATGTAACGGGTGTAAGTGTAAAGTGGCGGGTGTAAAGTGGCGGCTGTAAAGTGTAAAGTGATGGGTGTAAAGTGTAAAGTGATGGGTGTAAAACGTAAAATGATGGATGTAGAGTGCAAAGTGATGGTTGTAAAGTGTAAAATGGAGGGTGTAAAGTATAAAATGACGGGTGTAAAGTGTAAAGTGGCGGTTGTAAAGTGTAACGTGATGGGTGTAAAGTGTAAAATGACGGGTGTAGAGTGTAAAGTGGCGGGTGTAAAATGTAAAATGATGGGTGTAAGAGTGTAAAGTGGCGGGTGTAAAATGTAAAATGATGGGTGTAAAGTGTAAAATGATGGGTGTAAAGTGTAAAGTGGCGGCTGTAAAGTGTAAAGTGGCGGCTGTAAAGTGTAAAGTGATGGGTGTAAAACGTAAAATGATGGGTGTAGAGTGTAAAGTGATGGTTGTAAAGTGTAAAATGGAGGGTGTAAAGTATAAAATGATGGGTGT
>JACRUU010000008.1:2681222-2686222 GCA_030449085.1 Kryptopterus vitreolus | reverse complement strand
GGTGTGAGGCCACCACGCCATATATATATATATATATATATATATATATATATATATATATATATATATATATATATATATATATAAATATATATATATATATATATATATATATATATATATATATATATATATACATTTATCTTCTCTACTGCTATATACGATCTTCCCTTCGGGTCACGGGGAGAGTCTGTGTCTATCTCAGGCGTCTATGGGCATTAAGGCAGGAATACACCCTGGATGGAATGCCAACCCATTGCAGGGCACACACACACACACACACACACACTCACAATTATACACACATTCACACACTAGGGACAATTCTCCAAGGTGACAATCAAACCTACCATGCATGTTTTTGGACATATCGGGGGGTGAAACCACGGTGAGCCGAGGCCTCACAAGGCAGAGACGGGAAGACGGGACCCTAATATATATATATATATATATATATATATATATATATATATATATATATATATATATATATATATAATATATATATTAATGCAACCAAGCAGGCATTTAATTTCAAATGATTTAAAATGTAAATTTGAACGATCACAAAGGTCAAAAAATGGCATTTTAATTATTTTAATAAAAATGTATAAAAACAAAAACATCACCATATCTGTAGTGAAACTGAACTAAACAATGAGTTATAAACAGCAAATTTTGTGTACTGTTACAACCCTAATATATATATATATATATATATATATATATATATATATATATATATATATATATATATATATATATATATATATATATATATAATATCTTTTTACCTTTATATATATTAGGTAACCTTTATATATTTACCTTCTATAATGATCTTACTCCTGTACTTATGGACTCGTACATTATACCCTGTACATTATGCACTTACCCTTTGCACAATGATAACCAAGTTGAATCTAATCTAAATTCTTCTAAACTAAAAAAATCGATAAGAAAGATGAGTCCAATCAGCCCTGACCTGTTTCTTTGACAGTAGAGCTGCTTTGTTGCTGTATCGAGCGGATTGATGAATCATTAGTCTTCGTGAAGGCACGCTTGGTGGAGGTGGGAATGATCTACTGCTAAACTGGTGATTCATCTTTCTCCTTTCATCCGGCCATGATGGGACGCCGCCGATCACCAGTGAGGTCATCATTCTTACACAGATACTGAGTCACACGCCATGGGCAAGAGCATCCTCACACACACACACACACACACACACACACACACACACACACACACACACACACACACACACGGCCAGTTTAACTACCCTACAAGCAGTCTATTATTATTATTATTATTATTATTATTATTATTATTATTATTATTATTATTATTATTATTATTATTATTCATTCATTCATTCATTCATCTTCTACCGCTATATCCGATCTTCCCTCGGATCACGGGGAGTCTGTGCCTATCTCAGGCGTCTATGGGCAGGATACACCTCTGGATGTAATGCCAACCCATCACACAGGACACCACACACACACACACACACACACACATCACACACACACACACACACACACACACACACACACCACACACACACACACACACACACACATTCACTAGGGACAATTTTCCAAGGTGCCAATCAACCTACCGTGCATGTTTTTGGACCGGGGGGAGGAAACCGGAGAACCCGGAGAAAAACCCCCTGAGGCACGGGGAGAACATGCACAAACTCCACACACACATGGCCGAGACGGGAATCGAACCCGGATCCTGGCGGTGTGAGGCGAACGTGCTAACCACTAAACACCACCGTGCCCTATAGTGCATACTATTATTATTATTGTTGTATACTGTTATTTTATTATTGCTATTATTATTATTATTATTATTATTTATTATTATTATTATTATTATTGCTATTACTATTATTATTTATTATTATTATTTATTATTATTATTATTATTATTATTACTATTACTATTATTATTATTATTATTATTATTACTATTATTATTATTATTATTGTTATTATTATATTATTATTATTATTATTATTATTATTATTATTATTATTATTATTATTATTATTATTATTATTATTATTATTATTATTATTACTATTATTAGTATTATTAGTATTATTATGAAAACTTCATAGTTGTTTAGTATAAATAAGTTAATTAAATTTGATTTCAGTTCATTTGTATTTATTTATTTAGCACTTTAAAACAGGTATTAAATCATTTTAATACCAATTTAAATAGTTTTAATGACCCAACAATGGACCTTGTATATTATTTTTGTATTAATAGACAATTAATATATTGGTATTAATATTAATACTGTTAGGTATTCATAGATCTATACATTTTAATCCTTGTCTTAAAGCAGGTTTACACGGTTAGTGTGAAAAAGATTATTGTGTATGAATGTAAATGTAATAATTCCATATGTGGTGAAGGAAAAACTCCCTGAGATGGAACCAGACTCGTGAGGGAACCTCGTCCTCTTCTGGGTGTCCATCATGTCCGTTGGTGACATCGAGAACACGCTGAGGTGATCAAATGTAACGTCCCTGCAGCCTTGACACGGGGGCGAGTCCCAATCCATCCTCCTGAGTGGCTCCGTCATTTCTCAGATCAGTATACAGTTTCCCCATGACCAAGGTACAACCATTAACTATACACAGGACTGTACTAGGGCAAAGTGCACATGTACACAACAAAAACACTAGACAAGACAATAAATGCTACACAAAGGTGCCGACCAATTGTGCAAACAAAAAGGGATTCCTACAAGGAGACATGATAACTGGTTGACGTGCTGTAAACATTTGAGACCACAGAAGGAGGGAAATTGTGCAATTGTGCAAATTGTGCAAATAAGCGTTTTGTATTTGGTTTTTGTTATTGTCCATAAAGAGTGTGTGTGTGTGTGTGTGTGTGTACAGTCCAGTACATGTTTGAATTAGAGATGTGTGATACATTGGATTTTGTATAGGGAGGCACGGTGGTTTAGTGGTTAAGCACGTTCGCCTCACACCACCAGGGTCCAGGTTCGATTCCCGTCTCGGCCATGTGTGTGTGTGTGGAGTTTTTGCAGGGGTTTTTTCTGTTCTTCCCCGTGTCCAAAAATTTTTTTCTCTGGGTTCTCAGGGGGTCCAAAAAGGTTGATTGGCACCTTGGAAAAGGTTGATTGGTTGGAAAATTTGTCCCTAGTGTATGAATGTGTGTTGAGTGTGTGTTGTGTGTGTGTGTGTCCTTTGATGGGTTAGCATTCCATCCAGGTGATTGCCTTAAGCCATAGACACCTGCCCATAGGCACAGGCTGAGATCAGACCCCCATGACCCGAGGGAAGATCGATATAGCGGTAGAAGATGAATGAATGAATGATGAATGGAGGGGAAATGTGTGCGCTATTTGTACCTGTTTGTAGTCTGTAGGTGCTGGAATAAATGAGTCGTGCTGCTTCCTTTACAATCTTTAGATAAATGTTACAGCATTACAGCATCACTCACGTTTTCTTGCGGAAATATCCCGTGTCTAGTTTACCCCCCCCCCCAATTTGTTGTGACCCCGCCCGGCCCCCGCCTTGTGTTTTGATACTTTCAATTAAAAAATATTCAGTTTTATTAAATAAACCAATAGTTTATTAATTAATTAGTTTTAATTAATTAGTATAATTAATTATAATTGTTAGTATAATTATCTTATACTAATAATATTATATTATATTATTATTATAATATTAATATTATATTCATTATTCATCTTAACCAATCTTCTACCGCTTTTATCCAAAAATCCGATCTTCCCTCGGGTCACGGGGAGTCTGTGCCTATCTCAGGCGTCTATGGGCATTAAGGCAGGATACACCCTTTATATATGGATGGAATGCCAACCCATCACAGGGACACACACACACACATCACACACACACACACATTCATACACTAGGGACAATTTCCAAGGTGCCTAATCAACCTACCGTGCATGTATTTTGTTTTTGGACCGGGGGAGGAAACCGGAGAACCCGGGAGAAAAACCCCTGAGGGCACGGGGAGAACATGCACAAACTCCACACACACATGGCCGAGACGGGAATCGAACCCGGATCCTGGAGGTGTGAGGCGAACGTGCTAACCACTAAACCACCGTGCCCCATTAATATTATAATTATATTATATTATATATTATATATTATACTAATAATAATATAGTATAACTATATTATTAGTGTAATTTAATTAATTAGTATTAATTAATTAATTAATTATTAGTTTTAGTAATTAGTTTTGTTAAATAAACCGATAATTTTATTGGTTTATAATGTTTTAGTTACGATTTATAAAAATTCAACTTAACGACTAACGTTAAAATAAAAAACGTATATTAAAAAGTAAATTTTTAAAATCATTTAAAATCATTCTTTCCAAGCGCATCCTGAATTTTCGGTTTCGGATGCGGAATCCCGTCGCTCTCTGTACTTTTGTTTGTGGTATCTTTGTGTATTTTTTTGTTATTAGCACGCTGCCATGCTGTATTGTATTTGGTGTTGGACTCTGGACCGGAAGATCATGGGTTCAAACCCCCCACCACCACCACCACCAAGCTACCACTAGTGGGCCCTTGAGCAAGGCCCTTAACCCTCAATTGCTCAGTTGTAAGTTGCTCTGGATAAGTGCGAATGTTGTAAATGTATTTGGCAAGTGTAATACAGGACGGGAGGCGGAGAACTACGGAAGCTCGCTGTGACAAACCCAATGGTAAAATCCATTTTTGTTTTTTTTTCAACATCGATGTAAACCATAAACTCAAATGAATCATTAATGACTATTTATCGTCCAGGTCTACTTTAAAAGGTGTGATATTTTGGTCTGATAAGAAAGCTGTGCTAATGATTTTATAATTGTTTACATATAGTGCCAAAGGGTGCAGGCTGTTTATTCATTCATTCATTCATTTTCTACCGCTATATCCGATCTCTCGGGTCACGGGGAGTCTGTGTCTATCTCAGGCGTCT
>JACRUU010000008.1:2656222-2676222 GCA_030449085.1 Kryptopterus vitreolus | reverse complement strand
ATCACAGACGGGGATCCAATTATCTTTATGCAGCATTCATGCAGCAATTAACTCGGACTTGAAAGCATCGGAAAGTCATGGCAGGAACAAACCACATTCTTTACAGACTTACAAATGTCTCCCGAGCTGCTTTCTCTCTCTATCCATCCCCTCATGGCACGGAGAACTAATTACTCCAGGTCTTCTGCTTGTTATCTGCACCATATCTGAAAAGAAAAACTCACCGATCCGTCATTCCTTTTTTTAACGAATGACAAGGAAATACACAAATAAAGAGAGAAACCATGAAAACACGACGTCCAATTACATTAGTTATAAATACCTCCTATTTCTCACCAACACCATGTTTGTATTATTGCTGTTTTGCACAAAAATATGTGCAATAGAGGTGGGAGATCAGTGATTAAGGTGTTGGACTCGGGACCAGAAGATCGCTGGTTCAAATCCCACCACCACCACCACCAAGCTACTACTAGTGGCCCTCGAGCTAGGCCCTTAACCCTCACTTGCTCAGTTGTAAGTCGCTGTGGATAAGGGCGTCTGTAAATGTACATTTTATTATGGTGAAACTTTATATTTAAAAAGTTATATAATATATTGTATCTAATACTCAGTTTCAGGGGGACGGTGGTTTAGTGGTTAGCACGTTTGCCTCACACCGTCAGGGTCCGGGTTCGATTCCCGTCTCGGCCATGTGTGTGTGGAGTTTGTGCATGTTCTCCCCGTGTCTCAGGGGTTTTTTCTCCGGGTTCTCCGGTTTCCTCCCGGTCCAAAAACATGCACGGTAGGTTGATTGGCACCTTGGAAAATTGTCCCTAGTGTATGAATGTGTGTGTGTGTGTGTGTGTGTGTGTGTGAGATGGGTTGGCATTCCATCCAGGGTGTATCCTGCCTTAATGCCCATAGACGCCTGAGATAGACACAGACTCCCCGTGACCCGAGGGAAGATCGGATAAAGCGGTAGAAGATGAATGAATGAATAATACTCAGTTTGAAACTTTTATTTATACTCCCATAATTTGTTGCGATTCTTTCAATAGAAAATTCAAAGTGGGGTTATTTTATTGTTATTAAAAAAACATTGAAAAATGAATGTTAATGCAATCAATTTATACAAAAAGTAAGTTTTGCATAAATTTGCATCCTGGATTTTCGCTTTCGGGCCCAGAATTTTCATTTCGGTACATCACTATTTAGATTATAAATACTTCATGTTATTCTCCATAATATGATTAAATATACGAAAAACATGTCATACATGTAAATATTCATATCATTTATTTATATATATATATATATATATATATATATATATATATATATATATATATATATATATATATATACACACACCAAAACTTCTGCACACACATATATAATTATAATATAATAATAAATTAATAATAATTAATAATAATTATTATTAATTTATAATTGTAATTAATTTAATTTCATTCATTTTTCTATAGGGTTTACCGCTTTTATCCGATCTCTCGGGTCACGGGGAGTCTGTGTCTATCTCAGGCGTCTATGGGAATTAAGGCAGGATACACCCTGGATGGAATGCCAACCCATCGCAGGACACACACACACACACACTCACATTCACACACACATTCATACACCTAGGGACAATTTTCCAAGGTGCCAATCAACCTACCGTGCATGTTTTTGGACCGGGGGGAGGAAACCGGAGAACCCGGAGAAAAACCCCCTGAGACACGGGGAGAACATGCACAAACTCCACACACACATCCAGGACCGAGACGGGAATCGAACCCGGACCCTGGCGGTGTGAGGCGAACGTGCTAACGTGCTACTAACCACTACGCCACCGTGCCCCCTATTGTAATTAATTATTAATTATAATAATAATAATATATATAATATATGAATTGTCTATGTCACATTGTTATTTACTCCCCCCCTTTTTTTTTCTTAATGCTTCATATTGTTTAATTGTTAATATATTATATTTGCTGTAGCCTCAGTTAAGAATTTCATTATAGTCAATGATATCTGTAGAGATGGCAAATAAAAACTTGAAACATTCCAGGTGTGCTACAAGATTCCCGTTTTTCCCCATCGAGAAAGAATAATGGAGGAAATCCAGTCAGTATTCCTAAAAAGAAATCCTGAAGTGTTTTTTTTTTCCCGAATAAACCGGATGTTATATGTTTCCGGGTTACACACACCACAAACCTCACAGATGAATATCACTGAGTCCTATAATGCTTCTCCATGTGGTAGGTAGGTATAGGTATATATATATATATATATATATATATATATATATATATATATATATATATATATATATATATATATTCAGCCTCCCAGTAAGAGACAGAGGCAGACTCCAGGCAGTAATGTGATTTTTTTAGATTGTTTTAAAAAGTGCTATTTAATGTCGTTATATAAGACTGTGGGCACTTTGAACTTTAATCAATATCGAAATAAAATTAAAGTGAAGAGAAAGATAGTAGGAAATATTTTACTGAATAGCCAGGCCATCCATAATTCATCTTTAGTAGTAGCTTTATCCTGATGATAGTGGTGGTGGTGACGGTGGATCCGGAAGCCTATTCCAGGAACATTATTCCTTGGTGTGAGGTGGGAATACACCATTCCCAAGATCCGAGTCATTTGCTCAATTACTGTTCACTTCCTGTCTTACAACCGTACTTGCAATATCGTGCCATTGGGAAGACGCCTTTATCCAGATCGACTTACAACTGAGAAATTGACGGTTAAGGGCCTTGCTCAAGGGCCCACTAGTGGCAGCTTGGTGGTGGTGGGGTTTGAACCCATGATCTCTTTTGGTCCAGAGTCCAACACCTTAACCACTCGGCTACCACCTCCTTTATCCGTCTCAGATACAGCGAAACAATGTAGGAAGCCGGGGTCAGAGCACAGGCTCATACATGGTACAGTAAAGGGTTAAGGGCCTTGCTCAAGGGCCCGAGAAGGGAGCTTGGTGATACCAGTACTCGAACCCCTGATTTTCTGATCAGCAATCCAGAAACACAGAGGTACCTAAATTTATCGCATTATAGCATAGAGCCTTTATTTCATTCATTCGTTCATCTTCTAGCGCTTTATCCGATCTTCCCTCGGGTCACGGGGAGTCTGTGTCTATCTCAGGCGTCTATGGGCATTAAGGCATGATGCACCCTGGCGGAATGCCAACCCATCGCAGGACACACAACACACACACACACACCCACACACACACAGCGTTTCACATACACTAGGACAATTTTCCAAGGATGCCAATCAAACCTAGGGAAACCGTGCAGTTTTGTTTTTGGACCGGTGGAGGAAACCGAGAACCTAGAGAAAAAAACCCCTGAGGCACGGGGAGAACATGCACAAACTCCACACACACATGGCCGAGACGGGAATCGAACCCGGACCCTGGTGGTGTGAGGCGAACGTGCTAACCACTAAACCACTGTGCCCCTACACTAAAGAATGTCTATATATACTATATATATAACAGGATACACCCTGGATATGGAATGCCAACCCATCGCAGGGACACACATCACACACACACACACAACACATTCACACAATTCATACACTAGGGACAATTTTCCAAGGTGCCAATCAACCTACCGTGCATGTTTTTGGACCGGGGGAGGAACCGGAAACCGGAGAACCCGGAGAAAAAAAAACCCCTGAGGCACGGGGAGAACATGCACAAACTCCACACACACACTGGACATGGCCGAGACGGGAATCGAACCCGGACCTTTTGGACCGTGCCCCCTGGAGGTGTGAGGCGAATGTGCTAACCACTAAACCACCTGTGCCCCTACACTATATTCTATACATGTCAGGATATATATAGATATATATATAGATCGGATAGATGAGAGAGAGAGAGAGAGAGAGAGATAGAGACATATCACACACACACACAGATATACACTATAGTTAGATAGAGAGATATATATATATATTATTATATTATATATATATATATATATATATATATATATATATTATATATATATATATAGATATATATATACATATTCACATACACACAGGACTGTTAAACGAATTTGTAAGAACGTTACTGTAACATCTCTACAGTGCCCTCTACTGGCACCAGCTCTGAATTACACTAAATATTCCATTTTTTTTGCCCTACTGGCAGACATTACATTGTCACACACGTCATTCCAGACAGTAGAATAGTAATATTTCTGCTTTAAATTAAAGAGTTATAGTTTGCAATGTTTGTCCTGATTGGTATTTGGATATTCCGTACAGCATTACTCAGTACAGGACATGAAATAAATGAGAAATTGTGAATGCAGCCTTTCATTGTTTATTCCTATTATTTATTCTATGAATAAACCTCGTGATGTCACCGTGTAAAAGCGTCATTATCGAGTTACCGACAAATCGTTGGATTTGCTTCTCGCCAGCCGTCACCCTCTTCTGCACATCAAAGTCGTCATCCCTGGTGACTCAGAAAGACTATTTTCAGACCTTTTGAACGTAGCTATAATTTTGTGCTTTTTCTCTGCCCGAGAATGCATTTTCTCTTTGTGAAGAAACTCCGAACAACCAAGGTGAAAGAGAAGGCCATGAGATGGTGAGTCACTGCTACAGAGGTGTATGAACATCGCTGATATTGTGTGTGTGTGTGTGTGGTGTGTGTGTGTGTTTATACAAACAAAACCAACCCCTGGCTTTGTTCCTAACGTTGTACGTAATGTCGTACGCATCATCATCCAGCACCTGATGACGATCATTAATAGTGTAACCAATGGAAAGTTCAATGGAAAGATGGGGGCGGAGCTTCACTGTGAAAGACTACAACTGTGTCTACAGCCAGTTTTAATATAAAGTTCCTCAAGTGCAAATTGAAAAACCATTGAATATAAAAGAAATATTTAAAAAACTTTCCAACCAATCGAAGGAAATCTTTGTGCACAAGGGACGAGGGGCGAAAATCAGTATTTTACTTCTGCGTCGAGGTTACGGCGTAACCCACGCGTCGACGCCTACGCCACACCGTAACCTACACTGTAACCTACACCGTAACATGACGCTACAACGCTCCACAAAAGTACCTATGCTTCATGTCGACGCAGATGCCGAGGTCTGATTGGTCGTCTCTGAGGGGCGTATTTCCAGTGTAGCGTCATGTGTATACCGCCGTTTTTAAAGTGAAGAAACAAAGCACGGACGTGGACCAATCAGCCGAAAGAGAAAATATAAACACCTCTATGATTCTTCATCACCATTTTACAAAGACACCAAAACACCAAAACTCAAACACCGCCATCTAGTGTTTGGGAATAGTCACTGCAGAGTGACGTCGAAGTATAAAAGCGACTACATTGCTTAGGCTACATTGCGTAAACCCGCCTCCCTGCTTTCCCATCATGCTACGTTCACTCGCTGTTTTTTACGTAGTTATTGATAGAATATCAGCTCGCCTGGTTCTACCGTCTCTCAGGGTAAAAGGTGAGACCAGCTCAAGGCTCTTCTTCTCTGTTCTGGCACCGAGGTGGTGGAACGAACTTCCACTGGATGTCCGAACAACGGAGACACTGTCTAGCTTCAAACGTCGATTGAAGACACACCTCTTCCAACAACACCCTATCCTAACATTCCTTTTTATTCTCTTTTAAATCTCACTGTCCAGAAATCGGGGGGCACGGTGGCGTAGTTTGTGGTTAGCAACGTTCGCCTCCTCACAACGCCAGGGTCCGGGTTCGATTCCCGTCTCGGCCATGTGTGTGTGTGAGTTGGAGTTTGCATGTTCTCCCCGTGCCTCAGGGGGTTTTTCTCCGGGTTCTCCGGTTTCCCCCCGGTCCAAAAAAACATGCACACGGTAGGTTGATTGGCACTTGGAAAAATTGTCCAATAGTGTGTGAATGTGGTGTGTGAATGTGTGTGTGTGTGCCACTGCGATGGGTCATGGGTTGCCCCATTCCATCCAGGTGTATCCTGCCTTAATGCCCATAGACGCCTGAGATAGGCACAGACATTCCCCGTGACCCGAGGGAAGATCGGATAAAGCGGGGGAAGGGAGGAATGGATGGATGGTAGGATGTCCGAAAGAATCCATTAAAAATAAATAAATAAATAAAAACTGTTTATCCTCGTGTACTTAAGTTTGTATTTACCCTTCTTGACTAAATCTTATCCTTCGAGGGCGAGACCTAAAGCACTTCTGTGTACGTCGCCCTGGATAAGGGCGTCTGCTAAATACCCAACTAAATGTAAATGTAAACAGAATATTTTATTACTGCAGCTTTAACTGATTGTCCTGTTATTTTATTTTTTTGTACTTTAGTGCAATAAATGTTTGTTGCGATTGTGTGAGAGAATCGTGATCTCAATTCCCCTGGAGAAGAATTATATAATACTTGTAATAATTTGTGAAGAATTGTAATAATTTGTGTATTTACAATAGTTATTAATATAATAATTTTAATAATAAATAATTATAATATTAATATTATAATAAAGGGGCACTATGGTGGTTTAGTGGTTAGCACGCTCGCCTCACACCGCCAGGATCCGGGTTCGATTCCCGTCTCGGCCATGTGTGTGTGGAGTTTGTGCATGTTCTCCCCGTGCCTCAAGGAGTTTTTTTTTCTCTCGGGTTCTCCGGTTTCTTCCCCAGTCCAAAAACATGCACGTAGGTTGACTGGCACCTTGGAAAATTAGTGTTGTCCCTTGTGTATGAATGTGTGTGTGTGTGAGTGTGTGTGTGTGTGTGTATGTGTGTGTGTGTGTGTGTGTGTGTGTGTGTGCCCTGCGATGGGTTGGCATTCCATCCAGGGTGTATCCTGCCTTAATGCCCATAGACGCCTGAGATAGACACAGACTCCCCGTGACCGGAGGGAAGATCGGATAAAGCGTGTAGAAGATGAATGAATGAATGAATTATAATAATATAATAGTGATTGCGTAATGGACATCACCGCATGGGATCACCTCCAGAAATCACTGTCACCACAAATGCATGGTTAAACATTTATCATGTAAAAATGTGTGTCATTACCATAAACTGAAAAACACAACAAAGGAAACCCAGAACTGCTGGGCCGCTAGAGCACATACAGAAGACATTCCTCTCTGGAGACTTCTGGAGACTCGTCAGTTCCCAGATGTTTATGGGCAGAATAAATAGCGCTACCCGGTGGGAAACACTGTTATGAGTTTTTTTGTTTTTGTTTTTTTCTTAAAACGTCACTTATTAAGATCTTTTTTAAATACATGAATTACATTCCCTTGATAATGATATCATTTTGGCTAACTTATCATACACTTAATTATCTTTAAATATGAATAAACAAACAAATACATAAAAAAATAACAATATAGTAGGCGAAATAACAAACAACTGAAACAGGTTAAATATATATTGCTATATTATTGAATATAATAAATGAACACTTGTGGTGCCCACTGCACATATAATCTAATACAAATCGAAAAATTATCAGCTTTTTCTTTTATATATCACATTTTTAAATGTTTGTATTACAATATTTGTGTCTATTAATATTTTATTTATATTTTATTGTGGCTGTTTACTCATTAACGCAGTAATTCATTTTTCAGAATAAGTGTTTACTGGTCATTTCTGGCGTGTAGATACAGCATGTTGTTCCATGCGCCATCTGGTGGTGATTCTGCAAAGTGCAACACATGTATTTAATTCATTCATTCATTCATTCATCTTCTACCGCTTTATCCGATCTTCCCTCGGGTCACGGGGAGTCTGTGTCTATCTCAGGCTGTCTGGGCATTAAGGCAGGATACACCCTGGATGGAATGCCAACCCACCGCAGGGCGAGAGTAGAGGAACACACACACACACACACACACACATTCACACACACACACTAGGGACAATTTTACAAGGTGCCAATCAACCTACCGTGCATGTTTTTGGACCGGGGGAGGAAACCGGAGAACCCGTAGAAAAAAACCCCTGAGGCACGGGGAGAACATGCAAAACTCCACACACACATGGCCGAGACGGGAATCGAACCCGGACCCTGGCGGTGTGAGGCGAACGTGCTAACCACTACGCCACCGTGCCCCACACACATGTATTTAATTGTGTATTTGAATTAAATTGTGTTTTATTGTGAATAAAAATATGACTTTAGTCAATCATTTGCTAATCACTTTTTTCCTTGTATTTGGTGAACAGTTGAAGATTAAGGGCCTTGCTCAAGGGCCCAGCAGTAGAGGCTTGTCAGATATAAACTGACGAACCAGGCTTTAACCAGAATCCCATCCCATGTTTTTGCTGCCTGTATTCCGTTCGTCTCTTCCTCTGCCACAGATCGTTCCATATCTCCTCTCGCTTCTCTTACCAGGCGTCGCGTTGCTGTCTCTATAAATAATGTGAGATGATGAAGCTGTGCATAACATGTCTATGTGTGTGCTAATGGGAATGTGTGTGTGTGTGTGTGTGTGTGTGTGTGTGTGTGTGTGTGTGTGTGTGTGAAGCTCCAGTGACTCCTCCAGACATCCTGAGCTCTCTTTCTATTTTTATCTGCATCTCCTTTTCCAGTGAGCGGATTGAGGAAAAGGAAACTGTACTGCAGGACGGCGTGTGTTTCAGAACGCTGCCATCATCTATTTTTTTACTCCTCTGCCAGAAAGTAAAGGAAACTAGGCATGGGACATGTCCTGAAGAAAATGTGAGTCATGCTTGCCGATGCAAACCTCAGCTCCGGGTGCGACCCTCTTACAGCCTGGTCCGTTTAATATTTAGTGTTGATATTCGTTTTCTATGGTAAAAATTCATCCCGGGGCCAAAAAAAAAAAAAAAAAAAAAAAAAAAAAAAACGCATTTTCCCCGATTACCCATAATTCCCTGTGGTTTTTCGGACCGAGTGTCATATCAGTGCAATGTCCTCGCCGCCCCGGACGAGTGGATATGTCGAAATGGCCGAACAGCGGAGGGTCAAAATGTTCCCCATTCATCTGTATGGGCCGGAACGACACAGAATTCCCGGAATTCCAAGTGGGTCTGGGTTCGAGAGTCCATCTCTCCTACGATGTGTCACATGTCGGGCGAACACGGGGCAGAACGGCAGGGCATCAAATTTCCCCATTCATTCTCTATGGGGCCGGAATGTCGCGGATTTCCAGAAATTCCGAACGTGTGTGGGGGATTCGGGAGGTATATGATCATGATCCACTCCAGACCCCCTACGAGTGGATTTGCCATATGTGCATGTCGGACGCTGAGGGAGGAGAGATGGAGATGGTTTGGACAGAAGAGGGACATGGGGGCGGGAGGGATGGGGGAGGGAGGGATAAAAATGCTGAGGATGTGGAGGGAGGAAAAGAGGAAGGACGAAGAGGAGGAGGAGGAGGTTTATGGAGAGGGAAGACATGCAGGTGAAAGAAGCAGATGTAGGGTAATATGGAGATGTGCGCCTCTCTGGCGCCCCCTAATGGAAGCAGCCGGAAGAGGAATGAACACATTAAAGCAGTTTTATTGTGAGAATATTATTTAATAAATAAACTACTATACGGAAGTGATAAATGGTTAAAATATTGTTTTAAGATAACTAAATAATAATATTAATTATAATATTATGCATATATATATATATATATATATATATAGTATTATATTATAATAATAATAATAATAATATAATAATAATAATAATAATTATATGTATTATAATTCTTCGTTATTATACTAATCTATTCATTCTTATTATTATGTATTTTTACTATTTTTGAATTATTCTATATTTAAAAATAATCAAAATAACTAATTAATCCTCCTAATAATAATTAATCATATTTTGTGTAATCATAATGTATTTAATAATATTGGGGGGAATAAATGTTATAGAATTAATATAATGCACTATCGTTCGCCTCACACCGCCAGGGTCCGGGTTTGATTCCCGTCTCGGTCATGTGTGTGTGGAGTTTGTGCATGTTCTCCCCGTGCCTCAGGGGGTTTTCTCCGGGTTCTCCGGTTTCCTCCCCCGGTCCAAAAAACATGCACGGTAGGATTGATTGGAAAATTGTCCCTAGTGTATGAAATTGTGTGAATGTAGTGTGTGTGTGTGTGAATGTGTGTGTGTGTGTGTTCCTGGATGAGTTGGTCATTCCATCCAGGGTGATCCTGTCTTATGCCCATAGACGCCGGAATGCCACAGATCCCCATGACCCGAGGGAAGTCGTAATAAAGATTAATAATAATAATAATATTGGTGGTTTGATACCCAATTTTTAAGGAGCATTATTAGGTATTACCATATATGAATATATAAATATAATAAAAATAATAATAATAATAATAATCATAATAATAATAATAATAATCATGGTATTTTTAAATTTCTCAAATTTATTTTTTTAAGTAATATTTAAATATTATTCAAAATAAAATAATAATAATAATAATATTTCATATTTTGTGTAATAAAATGTATAAAAATACAATAGAATAAATTGAATTAATATAATGCCAACTATGTGGGGCACGGTGGTTTAGTGGTTAGCACGTTCGCCTCACACCTCCAGGATCCGGGTTTGATTCCCGTCTCGGCCATGTGTGTGTGGAGTTTGTGCATGTTCTCCCCGTGCCTCAGGGGGTTTTTCTCCGGGTTCTCCGGTTTCCCCCCCCGGTCCAAAAAACATGCACGATAGGTTGATTGGCACCTTGGAAAAAATTGTCCCTAGTGTATGAATGAATGTGTGTGAAGTGTGTGTGAATGTGTGTGTGTGTGTGTGCCCTGCGATGGGTTGGCATTCCATCCAGGGTGTATCCTGCCTTAATGCCCATAGACAGCCTGAGATAGGCACAGACTCCCCGTGACCCGAGGAAGATCGGATATAGAAGATGAATGAATGAATAATAATGATATTGGTCTTTATACCGGTAGAAGATGAATAATGCACTATTTTAATGATTAAATTGAGCGATCAGTTAGAATATTAAAAGAATGATATTATGAAATGAAATTATTATAAAAATGATACTGATTCAATAAAATTAAAGATTTGAAAGAAATTAAAGAGTACATGATTTTAAAAACACACTTCACAAACTCCACAAACTCTTTTCAAATTCTAGTAGAACATTCATTCATTCATTCATTCATTCATCTTCTAGCGCTTTATCCGATCTTCCCTCGGGTCACGAGGAGTCTGTGTCTATCTCAGGCGTCTATGGGCATTAAGGCAGGATACACCCTGGATGGAATGCCAACCCATCGCAGGGCACACACACACACACACACACACACACACACACACACACACATTCATACACTAGGGACAATTTTCCAAGGTGCCAATCAACCTACCGTGCATGTTTTTTGGACCGGGGGAGGAAACCGGAGAACCCGGAGAGAAAAACCCCCTGAGGCACGGGGAGAACATGCACAAACTCCACACACACATGGCCGAGATGGGAATCGAACCCGGACCCTGGCGGTGTGAGGCGAACGTGCTAACCACTACGCCACCGTGCTGCCTCTAGTAGAACATCTTCCCAGAAAATCACTAAAACAGCAAATGGTGACTGAATGTGGAAAGTGGGAAGACAAAAACCATTTACTGATCAGAATAGCACTTAAAATATGTACGTTTGAACACATTTGCCGATATTATCCATATAAATAAGCATGTTTGACACTAAAAATGCAATTTTGTATTTTATGTACATTATCCATAAATCACTTAATTTAAGTTTTTGCATATAAAATATTCTAGAGTTATTAACATTGATCATTTCACCGATGAAACACAATTTATTCTTTTTTTTTTCTTTTTTTTTTCTTTCTTTTTGACATTTTTTCTTGTTATTCTTTTCCTGTCCACCAGATGTCGCCACTGCGTTCTTCCGTTCTGATTGCTAATAGTCTCCACATGAGATCTATCACCACTGTGTATTTAAGTTCCCCATGTGACTCTGTGTTTGTTTGTTTGTGTGTTTGTTTGTTTTGGTTGGTCGGTTGGTTGGTTTGTGGGTTGGTTGTGATGGGGTTGGTTTGTTGGTTGGTTGGGTTTGTTTGTTAATTGGTTGTGATATGTGTTTGGTTGGTTTGTTGGTTGGTTTGTTTGTTTGTTGGTTGGTGTTGGTCGGTCGATCGGTTTGTTGTTGGTTTGGTTGGTCGGTCGGTCGGTTGGGTTCGGGTTGGTTGGTTGGTTGTGATGGGGTTGGTTTGGTTGGTTGGTTGGTTGGTATGTGGTTGTTTGGTTTGGTTGGTTGTTGGTTTGTTTGTTGTTGGTTGGTTTATTGGTTGTGGTTGGCCGGTCGGTCGGTCGGTTGGTTTGTTTGTTTTGTTTGTTTAGTTGGTTGGTTGGTTTGTGGGTTGGTTGGTTGGTTGTGATGGGGTTGGTTTGTTGGTTGGTTTGTTTGTTTGTTTGTTGGTTGGTTGTGATATGTGGTTGGTTGGTTGGTTTGTTTATTTGTTTGTTTGTTGGTTGGCCGGTCGGTCGGTCTGTTTGTTTGTTTGTTTGTTGGTCGGTCGGTCGGTTTGTTTGTTTGTTTGTTTGTTTGTTGGTTGGTTGTGATATGTGGTTAGTTGGTTGGTTTGTTTATTTGTTTGTTTGTTGGTTGGTTGGCCGTTTGTCGGTTGGTTGGTCGGTTTGTTGGTTTGTTTGTTTGTTTGTTTGGTCGGTTGGTTGGTTTGTGGGTTGGTTGGTTGGTTGTGATGGGGTTGGTTTGTTTGTTTGTTTGTTGGTTGGTTGTGATATGTGGTTGGTTGGTTGGTTTGTTTGTTTGTTGGTTGGTTGGTTGGTTTGTTTGTTTATTTGTTTGTATTTACATGTTTTAGCATGTTTTCTTTTAGCTTTTAATTATGTTTTCTAGAACCTTTTTTGTTAAGATATTTGCACTTGGGCATCACATCTTCCCTTCAGTATCAATACAAGCTTTTTATATATGATAAGTTTTACGATTACCAAATGTCAAATGTGCGTTAGTCCAACATTTGGTGCCATGTAAAAATTCCATAAGAGTTTCTTTACAGAAATATACACCTTAACAAACTATCAACAAAAAACATGTTTATCCCAAATAAATGACTGAGAGAGTCCATAGTCTCTGCTTCACGCTCTCGCCAAGCTGCCACTCGTGGGTCCTTGAGCAAGACCCTTAACGCTGTGTGCTCCAGGGGGCGCTGTATCACGGCTGACCCAAACAAAAAGCCTGGGATATGTGAGGGAACAATTTCACGGTGCTGTAATGTGTATATACGACAAAGAAAGACTATTCTTTTTCTCCAGGCCATGTAGAAGGTGTTTACTCTCTGACCTTCTTATTTTTGTTGACCATTTGATCGTTATCTATCAAGCCCAGTTTGTTCCTGATTAAATCAAATTCTTTCGTACAGACTTTTCGGACCCTGTTATAGATTTAGATCGTTAATGAACAAACCGGAGGTGACGCTGAAAAAGGAGAACGCTCGGAGGCGCCGTGATGTGAATCAATTTGTGACTGATGAAACTCCGCCCCCTCTTGGAAACGAGCTCTTCGGATTGGTCAGAGCGTCGTCATGTTGGATTGGTCATTTCCAAAGTGTAATGCGGGGCGTGAGGCGCAGAACTACGGAAGCTCGCTAGGCCAAACCGAGGTGACATCATAATATAGATTTTTCAACATCGATATAAACCATAAACTTGTTAATTAATTCATTAATTACTTGAATTGAAGGAGGTGGGAGCGCTGTGGTTAAGGCGTCGGTTTCTGAGACCAGAAGATTGCAGGTTCGAATCCCACAACCACCACGCTGCCACTATAGGCCCCTTGAGCAAGGCCCTGAACCCTCAATTACTCAGATGTAAGTAAATTAATGACAATTAACCTTCCATCTTTACTTGTATATAATTGTGTGTGTGTGTGTGTGTGTGTGTGGAGTCTTCTGGTAAAAGAAGACTGTAAAGTGTAGCAATATGAAATAACTTCCTCCTTATTTATGAACGCTAGAATAACCTTTCTCTCCATGTGCTATATTGGGAATGAAATATGAGAAGTGAATCTTGTGAATCAGAGTGCTGAGGCAGAAACGCCCAGCTGAGATTATTACACAAACGTTACACCAGAGACATTTACAATCCCTATTAAAAAATATCCCTCTGTCTATTAGAATGAAGAATTAGAATTATTCTCTCGGGGGCACGGTGGTTTAGTGGTTAGCACGTTCGCCTCACACCGCCAGGGTCCGGGTTCGATTCCCATCTCGGCCATGTGTGTGTGGAGTTTGTGCATGTTCTCTCCCGCCTCCCCGTGCCTCAGGGGGTTTTTTTTCTCCGGGTTCTCCGGTTCCTCCTCCCCCGGTCCAAAAACATGCACGGTAGGT
Source organism: Kryptopterus vitreolus (assembly GCA_030449085.1). Lineage (NCBI taxonomy): Eukaryota > Metazoa > Chordata > Actinopteri > Siluriformes > Siluridae > Kryptopterus > Kryptopterus vitreolus. Next base: position 2,661,886 of record JACRUU010000008.1, on the reverse strand, counting down.
TGATTGGCACCTTGGGAAATTGTCCCTAGTGTATGAATGTGTGTGTGTGTGTGTGTGTGTGTGTGTGTGTGTGTGTGTGTGTGTGTGTGTCCTGTGATGGGTTGGCATTCCATCCAGGGTGTATCCTGCCTTAGTGCCCATAGACGCCTGAGATAGACACAGACTCCCCGTGACCCGAGGTGGAGGTCGAGATCGGATAAAGCGGTAGAAGATTGGTAAAGAAGGTCTCCAGGCTTGGGGACAATAAGGACCAGGGGCCAGTCTCCCTTTCTTCTCTTTGTATGTACCTGATTCAATCCATCATTCCAACCTCTTGGATTGGAGACAGCCGGAAGATCCATTGCTGTGTCTGACCCCTAATAGACTATTTTAGTCTATTAAGGGAGGGGTGTAGCTTAGCGGTTTAAGGTACTGGGCTGCGTATCAGACTGTCGGGGGTTCGAGTCCCACTAATATTCGCTTCCATACAGAGTGACGCGACTGCTGTAAACGTCTCCAAATGACCTCTGGAGGTGTTTGTGAATGTGATGTTTGTGGTGGTTTTGTAGGTGGTTGGTTCATGTGTAAGACTTGGGATCAGAAGGTCACTGGTTCAAATCCCAGCAGGACCATTGCCGGGCCTGTGAGCAAGACCCTTAACCCTCAACTGCTCCGTTGTACAGTTTTAAGCTGTGCACATTTAACACTGCTTGTTGTCTCAGAAGAGATAAAACCGTAATAAACGTATGTGCTTATTTGTTCCTTATAATTGTTTGTCCATAACGAGAGCAGACATGAGACCAGACACTGAAAGGAAGCAGACTACAGGGAACCCGTCCTCGTCTGTCCTTTCATTACAGTTCACTATTACACTGAGAGATGACTTAATGTGTGATGATATCTTGTGCCCGGATGATACGGATTGAGGTTTATCAGAAACTCCTGGGGTTTTCTCTCTAGAGGACCAAAATCCCACAGGAGCCACACACACACACACACACACACACACACACACACACACACACACCACAAAAGATCACACTGAGCTTTGTATCATAGTGTATTATAATATCACTGGTTCATTGGAGGACTATTTAGGAGAAATAATAAGCATTCACGTGAGGCACGGTGGCGTAGTGGTTAGCACATTCGCCTCACACCGCCAGGATCCGGGTTCGATTCCCGTCTCAGGGTCATGTGTGTGTGGAGTTTGTGCATGTTCTCCGTGCCTCAAGGGGGTTTTTCTCGGGGTTCTCCGGTTTCCTCCCCGGTCCAAAAAACATGCACGGTAGGTTGATTGGCACCTTGGAAAATTGTCCCTAGTGTATGAATGTGTGTGTGTGTGTGTGTGTGTGTGTGTGTGTGTGTGAGTGTGTGTGTGCCCTGCGATGGGTTGGCATTCCATCCAGGGTGTATCCTGCCTTAATGCCCATAGACGCCTGAGATAGACACAGACTCCCCGTGACCCGAGGGAAGATCGGATAAAGCGGTAGAAGATGAATGAATGAATAAGCATTCACAATTCCTGAGATCAGACTATAATATGGGTCTTCATTGCAGTGGTCAACAGTGGTACTGCAGGGAATCTGCAAATTAATGATAAATAATTTTAAAATACATATAATTATATACATATATTTGTATATATACATATATTATTGGTATCATTATTATTATTATTATTATTTGGTTTATTATTATATTTTATGGTTTTATTCTTTGAAATTATAAAATAATATTTAAAAAAATTATTGATAAATTTATTTTTAGATTTTTCAGTAAAAATTACCGGGTAAAAAAGAAGAGAATTAAACTCTAGTATAAAAAGATTGATCAGGAATTTTCAAATACATCTATTTCACTGCATCGGTTTACTTTAACAATAGCACTTTTAACAAATACCTTTATTATCTATTTGAAACTTTGCATTTCTATCATTAATATATAATGAAAATATGTATTAAATGCTTGTACTGCACAAAAAAAACGAAAAGAAAGAAAAAAAAAAAAGAGACTAAATACAAGTAAAAACATTTAATATAACTAATATTCACTTATTTATTCATCTTCTACCGCTTTATCCGATCTTCCCTCGGGTCACGGGGAGTCTGTGTCTATCTCAGGCGTCTATGGGCATTAAGGCAGGATACACCCTGGATGGAATGACAACCCATCCACCACACACACACACACACACACACACACACACACACACACACACACACACACACACACACACACATTCATACACTAGGGACATTTTTCCAAGGTGCCAATCAACCTACCGTGCATGTTTTTGGCCCGGGGGAGGAAACCGGAGAACCCGGAGAAAAACCCCCTGAGGCACGGGGAGAAACATGCACAAACTCCACACACACATGGCCGAGACGGGAATCGAACCCGGACCCTGGCGGTGTGAGGCCAACGTGCTAACCACTAAACCACCTTATAAAAGTATAATAAATAAAAACAAAAATAGTATCATTATAACTTTAACCTCTATTAAAATGTTCATGTCTCCCTGATTGCAAGTGGGCAATTTTTTCCACAAGTAAAAGGAAAATGTACAAAATAAAAGACAATAAAGTGTTTATTGTAAATATGTTTACGGGGCACAAATCTTTTGATTTATAGGAAATATACAGACGATAATGTAATATTTGTTCTAATGGGTCGCGACAAACGTTGAAAACCCCTGATATACCGACTATGAGGGGATTCGAACCTATTGCCATTATTCATTCATTCATTCATCTTCTACCGCTTTATCCGATCTTCCATCGGGTCACGGGGAGTCTGTGTCTATCTCAGGCGTCTATGGGCATTAAGGCAGGATACACCCTGGATGGAATGCCAACCCATCGCAGGGCACACACACACACACACACACACACACACACACACACACACATTCACACACACACATTCATACACTAGGGACAATTTTCCAAGGTGCCAATCACAACCTACCGTGCATGTTTTTGGACCGGGAGGAAACCGGAGAACCCGGAGGAAGAAAAACCCCCTGAGGCACGGGGAGAACATGCAAACTCCACACACACATGGCCGAGACGGGAATCGAACCCGGATCCAGGAGGTGTGAGGCGAACGTGCTAACCACTACGCCACCGTGCCCCTCCTATTGCCATTATGTCATGTTAAATTTTACACCATTTATAATACGAATATAAAAACAAACAAACATGTATTATGTCAATCAATAATCAATAATAACGTGTATTAAAATAAATAAAAGTGATCTCTTTATATATACATATATTATATACATCATTAATTAAAATTAAAATGACAGTTAGGGTTAACTATTTAGGGAATTTTGTTTTTATTTACTTGTTTATCGCTCAGTGGTTTGAGGAACTTGTGATCAAAGGGTTAATTTACTCCTGCTCGTGATGACGTCACTCGCTGAGACTGTCGTCCTGTCTCACTCGCAGCAGCTCCATTACAGATTTCGGTCCAGTGTTCAGGATTCGGGAGAAGGAAGAAGAAATCCAGGATGGGAAACTTTCAGGTGGGAATCACTTTATATGTTGTTGGTAAATAAGTTTGCTGGTAAATAGGATGTTTACAGAATTATAGGATTTTAATGCATTTCTTAATAGAAAAGCTTTAAAAGTCACTCCCCCCCTTCATTATTCCAGCAGGGGATTTAAACACACAATGTGTTATTAAAGGGAATAAAAACTATTCATGATTTTTAAAAAGCTCTAGATTTCTGTCTGTCCCACTCATAACCCGGCTATTAATGACTTATTACTCTGCGCATGCGTGTTGGATATTGTACCAGCAATGATACATTTGGTTTTCATATAGGATGCAAAAATGGACGTGTTTAGGGTTTGTATGTATGTACATTGTGAAAGAGGGGAAAGAAATGGGATGAAGAGGAAGGCGGTATTCCCAGTGCGGAATTCCCGTTACTGTAGCAGTGACTCAGGAGGGAAGATGTGGAAAGCCAAATGCTCCAAAAACGCGTGGAAAATCAGTTCAATAAGAAATTAGTTAAAAGTTCCTAAAGCTATTAGAAATGAACTTACTGAGCGGAGTAAATACTGTATTCTAATATCAACTTAACGTGTCGTGAATTATTCAGTTAAATAATGTTTACCTCGTGATTTTTTCGTGAAGTTGTTGAAAAGTCATTTTTCGGAGAGAAGCGTCGCTTTAATTCGTTCACATATCTCGACTCATCAAGTTCAAGTCCTTCTTTCTTTCGTCCCATAGATTTTACACAATGCAATAGATCAGGATTTATTTTTAATATTGAATCCTGACATTATTTTTATAAGTATTTTGTAACAAAAGAACTGAAGAGGGGCAGAGAGAGTGATACAGAGAGAGAGAGAGAGGAGAGAGAGAGAGAGAGAGAGAGAGAGAGAGAGAGAGAGAGAGAGAGAAAGACAAAGATACACAGAGAGAAAGAGAGAGAGGCACAGAGAGATAAAGATACAGAGAGAGAGAGAGAGAGACACACACAGAGAGAGAGAACAGAATGGAGGGAGAGAGAGACGAGAGAGAGAAAGAGAGAGAAAGAGAGAGAGAAAGAGAGAGAGAGAGAAGAGAGAGAGAGAAAGACAGAAAGGCAGAGAGAGAAAGAGAGAGAGGCACAGAGAGATAAAGATACAGAGAGAGAGAGAGAGACAAAGAGAGAGAAAGAGAGTGAGGCAGAGAGAGAGAAAGAGAGAGATACACAAAGAGAGAGGCAGAGAGAGAGAGAGGCAGAGAGCCACAGAGAGAGAGAGAGATAGAAAAGATGGGAGAGAGAGGAAAGAACAGAGAGAGAGATACATAGAGAAGAGAAAGATGAAAGAGAGAGAGTGGAGGAGCGGAGACAGAAAGAGACAGAGAGAGACACAGTGACAGAGGCATAGTGAAAGATACATAGAGAGAGAGAGAGAGACAGAGAGAGAGAGAGACACAGAGAGACACAGTGAGAGATCTCCCTGTTTGTAGAGAGAGAGACCCCCAAGACGGAAGATAAAGAGAGAGAGACAGAAAGAGACAGAGAGAGGCATAGTGAAAGATACATAGAGAGAGAGAGAGAGACAGAGAGACACACATGAGAGAGGTATAGTGAAAGATACGAGAGAGAGAGACAGGAGAAGAAACACAGAACAGAGAAGAGACATAGTGAAAGATACGGATAGATATAGAGAGACAGAGAGACACAGTGAGAGAGGTTATAGTGATTGAAAGATAAGAGAGAGAGACAGAAAGAGACAGAGAGAGAGAGGCATCATAGTGAAAGATACATAGAGAGACAGAGAGACAGACACGTGAGAGAGGCCACAGTGACGAGGGTATAGTGAAACATAAGAGAGAGAGACAGAAAGAGAGAGTGAGAGGCTTTGATGAAAGTATAGGAGACAGAGAGACAGTGAGAGAGGTTAGTGAAAGAACAGAGAGAGACAGAGAAAGACGAGAGACACACGTGGAGAGGACATAGTGAAAGAACATAGAGAGAGAGAGAGAGAGGAGAGAGAGAGAGACACAGTGAGAGAGGTATAGTGAAAGATACAGAGAGAGAGACAGAGAAAGAGAGAGATGAGAGAAAGAGACAGAGAGAGACACAGTGACAGAGGCATAGTGAAAGATACATAGAGAGAGAGAGAGAGAGAGATGGAGAGAGAGAGACAGAAAGAAAAAGACAAGAGGAGAGAGAGG
>JACRUU010000008.1:2643722-2648722 GCA_030449085.1 Kryptopterus vitreolus | reverse complement strand
GGAATGGGAATAATGGGGAATGGGAATAATGGGGAATTGGACTAATGGGGAATGGGAATAATGGGGAATGGGAATAATGGGGAATGGGAATAATGGGGAATGGGACTAATGGGGAATGGGAATAATGGGGAATTGGACTAATGGGGAATGGGAATAATGGGGGGGAATGGGATTGGATAATGGGGAATGGGAATAATGGGGAATTGGACTAATGGGGAATGAGAATAGTGGAGAATGGGACTAATGGGGAATGGGACTAACGTGGAATGGGAATAACAGGAAATGGGAACAATGTAGAATGGGAATAATGGGGAATGGGAATAATAGGACTAAGTCCATGTACAGTAATACATGTAAACAGGAAGTCTTGTACAGGGTCACATGCTCAGTCTGCGTCAGTCTTTACAGAATGTAAATAATTGTGTAAGCGGTTGATTTGTTTAGTAAACATAAACATGCTCCTCCAGGGTCTTAATCAAACAGAGACTGTGTGATTTTTCTGCCCTGTGATTACAGGCACTGATGAGAAAGCCATCATTGGAATCCTGGCTAATCGCTGTGCGGCTCAGCGCATGGAGATTAAACAGGCTTACTTTGAGAAGTATGATGATGTAAGTCTGATCTTTATTTGTGGTTCGGGATGACCGGGGAGGTGCTGATTCATTTTCAAACATAGTATGTCATATTGTTTGCTACAACACACACACACACACAACACACACACACACACACCCACACACACACACACACACACACACACACACACACACACACATATATACAAACACACAGTGTCCATTGCACCACTGTATATTAATATAATATGATAGGTATGTGGGTATGTGTGGTATATTATATATGTGTGTATAGGTGATAAGAGGTGTTGTGTGTGTGTGTGTGTGTATTATATATGTGTATATTATATATGTGTGTATAGGTGATTTTAAGGAGGTTTATTGTGGTATGTGTGTGTGTGTGTATGTGTGTATATATATGGTATATTATATATGTGTGTATAGGTGATTGATGTAGTGTTTTATGTGTGTGTGTGTGTGTGTGTGTATGTGTATATTATACATGTGTGTATAGGTGATTTTATAGGTTTTGTGTGTGTGTGTGTGTGTGTGTGTGGTGTATATTATAATGTGTGGATTGGTGATTTTATATGTTTTTGTGTATGTGTGTGTGTGTGTGTGTATATTATACATGTGTGTATAGGTGATTTTATAGGTTTGTTTGTATGTGTTGTGTGTGTGTGTGTATGTATATTATATATGTGTGTATGGTGATTTTATATTGTTTGTGCCGTTGTGTGTGTGTGTGTGTATATTATATATTGTGTGTATAGGTGATTTATAGGTTTGTGTTTGTGTAGTGTGTGTATATTATATATGTGTGTTATATAGTGTGTTATAGGTGTTTTGTATGTTTGTGTGTGTGTATGTGTATATTATATATGTGGTATAGGTGATTTTATAGGGGTTTTTGTTGTGTGTGTGTATGTGTGGTGTGTTTTGTGTATGTGTATTATATATGTGTGTATAGGTGATTAATAGAGGTTTGTGTGTGTGTGTGTGGTGTGTGTGTGTGGTTAGTGTTATGTGTGTATTGTGCATATGTATGTTTTTGTGTGTGTGTGTGGTGTGTTGTGTGTGTGATGTGTGTATATTAGTATATGTGTGTGTGTATGTGTGTGTGTGTGTGTGTGTGTGGTGTATGGTGTATTATGTATGTTGTGTATGGTGATTATATATGTGTGTGTGTGTGTATTGTGTGTGTGTGTATATTATATATATGTGTGTATAGGTGGTGATTTTATATGTTTGTGTTGTGTGTGTGTATTTATATATGTGTATATTATATATGTGTGTGTATAGGTGATTTTATAGAGGTTTTTTGTGTGTGTTGTGTGTGTTGTGTATGTGTGTGTGTATGTGTATATGTGTATATTATATATGTGTGTATAGGTGATTTTAAGAGGTTTTTGTGTGTGTGTGTGTGTGTAGTATATATATGTGTGTTATATTATATGTGTGTATAGGTGATTTTATTTTAGGTTTTTGGTGTGTGTTGTGTGTGTGTGTATTGTGTATTTATATATGTGTTATATATGTTATATATGGTGTGATATGTTGTGATTAGGTTTGATAAAGAGGTTGGTTTTGTGTGTGTGTGTGTGTGTGTGGTGTGTGTTTGTGTTTGTGTGTGTGTGTGTGTGTGTGTGTATGTGTGTATATGTATATATGTGTGTATAGGTGATTTATAGGTTTTTTGTGTGTGTGTGTGTGTGTGTGTGTGTGTATATATGTATATATGTGTGCATATATTATATATTGTAGGTATGTGTGTTTTTGTGTGTTTTGTGTGTGGTGTGTGTGTGTATGTGTATATATATGTGTGTGTATAGGTGATTTGTAGGTGTTTGTGTATGTGTGTGTATATTATATATGTGTGTGTATATTGGTGATGGTGTTAAAGAGTTTTGGTGTGTCTGTGTACTGTGTGTGTATATTATATATGTGTGTATGTGTGTATAGTGTGTGTATTATATATGTGTATAGGTTATGTGTGTGTGTGTGTATGTGTGTGTGTGTGTGTGTTTGTGTGTTATGTGTTTTTATGTGTGTATATGTGTATATATGTGTGTGTATAGGTGTAAGGTGATAAAGAGTTTTTTTTGTGTGTGTGTGTGTGTGTGTATAGTGTGTTGTGTGTGCATAGGTTGATATGTGTGTGTGTATATGTGTGTATGTGTGTGGTGGTGGTTTGTGTGGGCAGTGTGTGTGTGTGTGTGGGTGTGGGTGTGTTGTGTGTGTGTGTGTATGTGTATATTATATATGTGTGTATAGGTGATATAGAGGTTTTTGTGTGTGTGTGTGTGTGTGTGTGTTTGTGTATTATATATGTGTATATGATTATAGGGTTTTTTGATGTGTATGGTGTGTGTGATGATTATGTGTTATGTGTGTGAGGTTTTTTTTGTGTGTGGTATTATATATGGTATTAGTATATAGGTGTATAGGGTGATTTTATAGGGGTTTTTTTGTGTGTGTGTGGGTGTGTGTGTATATATATGTATATATGTGTGTATAGGGTGATTGTATATGTGGTGTGTTTTGTGTTTTTGTGTGTGTGTGTGTGTGGTGTGTGTGTATATTATATATGTGTATATATATGTGTTTATAGTTGATAAAGAGGTTTTTTCTGTGTATGTGTGTGTGTATGTGTATATATATATGTGGGTATATTATATATGTGTGTATAGGTGATAAAGAGTTTTTTTTGTGTGTGTGTGTGTGTGTGTGTGTGTGTGTGTGTGTGCGCGTGCGTGCTCTCCATTGTGTTTAGGAGCTGGTAGATGTGCTGAAGAGCGAGTTGTCTGGGAATTTCGAGAACGCCATCCTCGCCATGTTGGATCCGCCCCACGTGTTTGCCGTGAAGGAGCTGCGCAGGGCGATGAAGGGGGCGGGAACTGACGAGGACGTCCTGGTGGAAGTTCTCTGCACTGCCTCCAATGCTGTATGTCTATGATATAACGATCATATATGAAGATTATTTCCTAATGACCTTACTGAGCTCCAGGAAGGATGGTGCATGTTGGTGTAATGAGGAATACAGTGAAATATAATGACCAAAAGCACCAGGTGTTAACTCCACGTTCAGAGTAGGCGGGGCCACAAAAAACGTAATAACTCCTGAACGCAATGAGATATCTTCATAAAACTTGGTATATATATCCTCAATCCTTGGTCAAATCCAAAAAATTGTTTGCGCTAAATAAAGCGATTTTTTTCGTCGTTTGGCATCACCTAGTGGCGAAGCTACACAATAGCCACTAGGGGGGCAATATCACGTTTATATCAATAGGATATTATCACGGCAAAATATCATATCAAATATATATCCTTCAGTGCCGAGTTGCTTGACCCGCATATCGTACTTGCAGATATATTAGTTTTGTTATATTTTTTATTATTTTTATTATTATTATTCTTCTTCACCTCTATTATATTTATTAGGAGAAAGCCATTATCATGTAATCATACACACTAAACACACTCTCGCCCTAAGAACTCTTATACTTTAGTAAATAATGCCATCGTAATAATGCTGACCCCAACTCTTTTTAGAGCATAAATAATAATAAATAAAATTTTGTTGCTTTTTGTTTTGAACCTCCCCCAGTTGAACACTGATATCTTAGTTATTTCTGTTATGAGTGGAGCAGCAGAATTCAAAAACTGTATATAAAATAGAAATATTGGATTAGGCAGTTTTGCACTGCAGGGAAGTGAACATGATAGTGAAATTCCACTGTAGGTGAAGCCTTAAAGGCTCGCAATCACCTGAATGCTATTGGACATGTTAAAATAATATAGTATATTTCATCAGTCGGTTTAGTTCATTAACAATACTCATCATTCATTCATCTCGACGTATATCCGATTCTTTGTCTGGCTATCTCGGCGTCTCTAAGATTGTAACAATATATTATATATATTAGATATATATATGGGGCACGGTGGCGTCGTGGTTAGCGTGTAGGGTTAGCCTCAACCCCAATTTTTATCTGATCCGGGTTCGATTCCCGTTCTAGGTCAGGTGTGTGTGGAGTTTGATGATCTCCCGTGCCTCAGGGGTTTTCTCCGGGTTCTCCGGTTTCCCCGGTCCAAAAACATGCACGGTATTGTTGATTGGTACCTTGGAAAATGTCCTAGTGTATGAATGTGAGTGTGTGTGTGTGTGCCCTGCGATGGTTGGAATTCCATCCAGGGTGACCGAGGGAAGATGGTAAGCGGTAGAAATGAAGAATATAATATATATATATATATATATATATATATATAGTATATATATATTATAATATAATCTATATATAAAAAAAAAGTATAGACTGAAAATAACATTGTTTCGCGTGACCAACATCAGAAACATAAACAAAACCATTATAGAGATATATCTAGATATATATATATATATATATATATATATATAATATA
>JACRUU010000008.1:2627572-2643222 GCA_030449085.1 Kryptopterus vitreolus | reverse complement strand
AGAGAGAGAGGGAGAGAGAGATCCTGAGGGAGGGATTTGTGATTAATACCAGGCAGGAGCCAAAAAATAGTTTCACATGTGTCCTAAACTATTAGGATGTAGGACAGCGAGAGTGGAATAACGGTGTGGGGGAACCTGTGGAGTAGTTTTACATCCCGTAGCCCACAGCTGTGTGTGTGTGTGTGTGTGTGTGTGTGTGTGTGTGTGTGTGTGCGTGTGCGTGTGTGTGTGCGTGTGTGTGTGCGTGTGTGTGTGTGTGAGAATGGATATATACCAACAACAGCACCTGTGTGTGTTGTGATTATGACTTGATTTAATTGCGTCTGCAGGCAGTCGCTGAGGAATGTGGGGGGGGGGGGTTAGGGGGGGTGTCCTATTGTTTTTTGGTATCTATTTTTTTTATTGTTTTTTTCTTTTTTTGATATTGTTGTGTTCTCGTTTGTTTTCTAGGAACTTCTCTATTATCCTTTTCCTGTTTGGCTCTGTTTAGTTTTCTTTGCTTTTTTTTTTTTTCTTATCGTTAGTCGTTTTTTTATTGGCTTTTTCTCTTCTTCGCTGGTTGTTCTTTTTTCTCCCTCTACCGGTCTTTTTTTCTTTTTTTCTTTCTTTCTTCTTTTTTTTTTTCCTTTCTTTTTCTTTCTTGTTTTATTGTCTTATTTATGTCTTTTTCTTATGATATATCATTCAATTCTCTTTTTCCAAGGCTTTTGCCCTCTTCCACTTCACAGGACCGGGGTTTCCTCGCGTCCAACTCCTGTCGGGGGGTTGAAGAAGCTAGTGTTTGTCCTTCTTTAATGTTATGATTACATACTCAGGTGTCAAGTTCCATTCATCTTCTACAAAATCGCTTATATCCAAAGCTTTCCCTCGGGTCCCGGGTAGTCTGTGTCTATCTCAGGCGTCTATGGTCATTAAGTCAGGATACACCCTGGATTGAATGCCAACCCACACATTATCAGCACAAGACAAACCACAGCACACGAACACACACACACACAGGACCACAGGGAGGCACACCACCCTCACACACTATATTCGAATTTTCCAATGTTCCAATCAACCTACCATGCATGTTTTTTGTACCTGGTGGGAAACCGGAGAACCCGGAGAAAAACCCACTGAGTCACGGGGAGATCATGCAAACTCCACACAACATGGCCTAGACGGGAATCGAACCCCCGACCCTGGCGGTTGAGGCGAACGTGCTAATCACTAAACTACCATGCCCCTCCTTCCTTTCTTTCTTTTTATTTTTTGTTTTATTGCTTTATTCTTTTATTTCTCTCACTGGAAAAACGCTGGAGCTTCTATAAAGTTGTTTATTGTATTTCTGTACTGATGAAAGGGACCTTTGAGGGAAAACTTCATCTTCCTGGGAATGATGTCGTTTTGAACTCTAAGCTATGCAGGTTTATAAGGACACGAAGAGCGTTATGTCACGCTGAGCGATGAACCTTAACGAGGCTTTTTGTATTCGGTGCATTTCTCTCGTTATGAGGTTTAAGAGGTGAATAAACAATGACGAGTCATGCAGTCGCCGCTGAGTCACAGCAGGCCGTGTGATCCGTCACAGCCTCCTCGTATCGTTACATTACATTTATTTATTGTTATAGGCATTGGGAGATTAGTGTTAATATAGGTTTGTCATTGGGGCGTTTTGGGCTTTGTCGTGTTTTCTGCCTTGGGGCGCTTCTGGTCTTTGGAGGGTTGTGGGCCTCCTCCGGACGATGGTGGGCCTTTTGCCGGTTTGTGGCCTTTGCCTGGACTTAGCGTTTGGCGCGTTTCGGGGCTTGGCGTTTATGGAAATTGGCCGTTGTCGGATAAGGGCCGCTCTGGAATTTGGAGGGATTCGCTTGGGGGTTCTGGAAGTTGGAGGGCTGTGGATTGGGAGTTTATGGAAGTTGGAATTGGAAATTGGGATTGGTCGGAGTTCCTATTGGAAGTCTTTGGAGGATGTAGATTGGAGATTGGAAGTTGGAGGGATGTAGGATTGGGAGGTTATGGACGTTGTAGGGTTGTAGTATTGGGAGGTTATGGAAGTTGGAAATTGTAGGATTGGGAGTTTATGGAAGTTGGAGGGTTGTAGGATTGGGACATAATGGCCGTTGGCGGGCTGTCAGGCTTGGAGCGTTTCGGCGCGTTTTTTTGGCGTGTTTTCGGCCATTGACGAGGGCGCGGGTTTCGTGAGTTCCTTTGTGCGTGTTGTCCGGCTTGGGGCCTTCTGTATCCTTGAGCGGGTTGTCGTCTTGGGCGTTGCTTCTCATCTGTCCTTTTGGCGCTGGGTTGTGTCCGGCTTGGCGGTGCTCGGCGCGTATGGCGGGCTGTCGGCTATGTGCGGTCTTGCCCGATTGACCCTGGTCGCCAGGCTCTGTGGCGTTCTGGCCATTCTGTCTGGCATTTCGGTTTGGTGGGGCGTTCTGGCCGTTGGCAAGGCTGGTCGGCTTATGTGGCCGGTTGGGCACGATTGTGCTGTGAAGCTGTCGGAATATGGGGAGATTCATGGGAATTGGAGGTCTGTAGGAATTGGGAGATATGGCAGTTGCAGGGGTTGCTGTCGGATTGGGAGAGTCTATACGGCCGTTTGGGCCGTTGTAGAGATTGGCAGATTATACACTGGCAGTGTTGACTCTTGTATGGATTGGGAGTTTTTCGTTTGGAATTTGGCCATGGGACACTTATGCTTGGGATGTTCTGGTGACGTTTGGGAGGGATGTCGGCTTGGCGTCGGTTCCTGGGCCGTTGGGCTGGACTGTGGCTTGGGTCCGCTTCTGGACCATTTGGCGGAGTTGATAGGCTGGGGGCTCGGGCCGTTGCCGGTTGTCGATGGGGGCGCTCTGGCCGCATGGCTGGACTTCGGCATGTGGGCGCTTCGGCATTTGGCGGTTGTAGGCCATTTGGCGAGTTCTGGCCGGAGTGGCCGTTGTCGGCTTGGGTCGGGTCTGGCCGTTTTGCGGGTTGTGGTGCTTTCGGCGTTCTGGCCGTTGCGGGCTGTCGAGCTCGGGCGTTCTTGCACGTTGTCCGGCCTCTTCTCGGCTTGGTCGGTCCTCGGCAAGTTGGAGGGCGTCGGATTGGGAGCGTCTTGAACGTTGCATGTTTTTCGGCTTGGGCGCTGGGCCTATCTGGCCTTGGCGGGAGGTCTCGGCTTGGGCGTAGTGTATGGCCGTTGGCACCCCGGGGTTGTTAGATGGTCGGTAATGGGTGGGCAGATCTTGCCGTTGGCGGGCTGATCGACTTGGGCGGGTTCTGGGCACGTGGGTCGCTTCGTCGGACTTGGGCGGTTCTTGCCCGTGGCGAGGGTTTTGCGTCTCGGCGTTCTGGATTTGGGCGGGATGCTAGAATGTGGGCACGCATATGGGCACCCGTTTGTGGCGGGTTGTAGCGCTCTGGCTGGGGTTCGTGGCCGTTGCGCTGGCGTGCTCGGATTTGGGAGGTTATGCGAAGTGTTGGAGGGGGTGTGTTGCTCACTGGGAGTTATGCCAGAAGTTGAGGGCGGTCGGCTTGGCTCTTCGGCCGTTGGCGGGCTTATTGCTTGGAGCGTTAATGAGACCAAGTCAGGCTCAACCAGCTCCGCCATATCTAAACTCAGAGGCCTCCAGGGGCATGCCTAATGAGGATTATGGGAAGAGGACAATAGGGACAGGGATAATCCTTTATTTATTTATTTATTTATTTCTCCATATTCCGCCTGTTTCAGACATTCCACGTTCCTGGAATCTTGCTTTCCACTTCACCACAGTGTGAGAGCGCTTGTTATTGAGTTATCAGTGTCGGTTCAACTCCAATCCAGAATTCCCACCTCTGTGCATCGTACAGTACAGACACAGTCGTGCACCACAATCCCAGGAGATCCGTAGTTTCCGGAATACTTAAACCCGGCTCATGTGGCAGCAACAACCGATGCCACAATCAGCCGTGGAGATCACATATTCCACACTGGAACTCCGGGCCAGAAATAATACATTCTGGAGTCGGATGGGATTCGGACCGAACCACAAGAACATGCCGGAGAGCCTGAACATTCAGGAATTCTGTCTAACGTTCATCACGGATTTTTTTTTTTAATCCGAGGAAACACCACGAGGTTCTTTAGATGTTTTATGGGTTACCTGGGTTGAGAAAGGCTTTTTTCCAGGAAGCTCCACCACCGCCACCACCTCAAACACCACTACCTCACCCCTGACACTACTCCCACACCACCTCCACCACCCCATATCTCCCACCCACTAACTCGGAGAGAGGGCGTCCCACAGACGTACCACGAGCGCATCACCCCAGCCAGCCCTCCGAACCCCCCCCTACTCAAAGTTGACCACACGAACGCCGCCTGACCTCCCCCCCCCCCTAGCACCCCCCACCTCGTCCTTCCCACCCCCTCGGACCCCTTGATACCCGCGTTCCACCATACCCGCCCCACATAACCCTCCCCCCCGGCCCCATTTAATCTCCCCAAGGTCACCCCCCAAACCGCACCTCCTCCCGACCCCCTCTCGGATCCCCCACCCCTCACCTACCCACCAAAAAGCCCCGCCCGGCACCACCCCTCATTGCGCGCAGCCACGACCTCGCTCCCTCACCCACCATCCGATTCCGGGTCACGCAGGCGGGATTCCCCCTCAATTATCCGAAATCGCCCCCCGCAACGACTAAGTCGCCCCTAAAAGAGAAAGGAGGCGAGAGCAAAGTAAAAAGATGTCGAAAAGCTCCGCCCTTCCGCCTCCCCCACCACACGCGTTCCCCCGGTACCCCGGCGGTACATCCCCACGCACCACCCACTCCTCTATAAAAGTCAATCGCGTTCTGGGACCATACGGCCTTCTCCGCTCTCGCACCCATCCACCACCACAGGAGTAAGGGCTTGAAATCCCCCCCGCACACACCATGCACAGGGGCCCGCTCCCCCCCACCCCACCTCCGGGCATCTCCCCCCCCCCTCCGACGTGCGAGAGACCCTCCCTTCCCCTCACACCACCCCTCACCCTCCCGGTGAAAACGTAAAAGAACGTCTCCCCCCTCCGCGGGAAAAGGCGCCCGACACGAGCGGACCCTAAGGCGCAGCAGGTCCCCGCGACAGCCACGTTCTTCGATCCCCCCAGAAAAAAATACCCCCACCCTCCCGGTGAAAATACGCCCCCTTCCCCTCCCTCCACCCCAATCACTCCACCCCCCGGCGACCCCAGCTCGCACCACGAAAGCACCCTGCCATCTGGGACCCCCGACCCCTACCAATATCCTTCCCGCTGATCCCATAATCCTGGAATAAAGCGGTCGCCCCGTCCCCTCTCATCCCCCCGAGCCACACCCCTCCCGCCCTGCAAAGACCCTCCCGCTGTCCCCTCCCGAAAGGTCGCTCCCCGCGGGAAGCGGTCCCGTCCACCGCAAGATCCCCCCGCTCCCATCCCGTTCCCCCCCACAAAGGATCCACCTCCCCTCCCCAAACCTCCCCCCCCAAAACCCACGGAACCGACCATCTCCTCCCTCCCCCCCCACCCTCCCCTCACCGGAAGAAATCCCCCCACCCTCTCCCCCGCAGCCTCGCACGAAATTCCCCCCTCCCCACGAAGGGTAAAGATAACGATCTTCCCTTCCTCTCCGGGGCCGGAATTCGCCCTGCCCGGAAATGGGTGCCCTCATAAGACCATCCCCCCGCTACCCCCCCCCCTCCCGTGAGATCCCCTCTTCACCCCCGCTCCGGAATCTCCGAGGGGAGCCCCCCCAATCCCCCCCCCTAACACAAGTGCAGAAGGGGCTACCGCGTTGCAGGGAGTAAAGGAAGGATGGGAAAAGGAATGGAAGGCATCGGAGGTCGGGGGGAGGGTGGAGGGCCCCGAAGGGACACAATCCCATCCCACCTCACCAACCGAGGCGACCCCCCTACCCAAACAAGGTGAATCGCTTCGCCAGCCAACCTATCACCCCTAGATCCCATAAATTCCCCCCGATGGGTACCCCTCTGGCATTCCCCCACATGAACAAGCAACCCCTGCCCACCCTAGACGTTCGCACCAGAGGCCCCTTCCCCTCCCGGAGAAATCCCCCCTGCCCCCCGTCCCCCGTCCAGGCCCCCTCCCAAAAGTGGTCCCCTCTCCCCCTCCCCCCCAGGGAAGGTAGAAATAGGACCCCGCCTAACACGGACCGGATTCATCCAGTCGGCCAGCGCCCTAGACGCCCCGCTGTCAGCCCCTTCTCCCCATCCCTCTCCCCTCTATACCTTCTTCCCAATCCCCGAGGCGTCCTAACCCCCAGCATCCCGTTGGCTCACCCCTACCTACCCACGGCACCCCCTCGAGGGGGGTCGCCTTCCAACCATTCCCCCTGCCAGCCTAACCCCTCTGGCACCGATCCCTCCCGTCTCTCCCCCACGTCTCCGCATGGTGTAGAAGCAAGACGTACGGCCCGAGGTGGAAATCCCTCCCCCCCCCCCCTGTGTCCCAAATTCCAGCGCTTCCCGCTGACCCAAAAGAACATGCACAACAGAATCCCGATCCTATGCCCTCCCGAGCCTCCTGCCCAACAGAACCCGCCTCCCAATCAATCCCCCTCCCCCCCCCCAGCGCCAACCACTCTACTCACTTCCCCTCAACTCCCGAGTTCCCCTTCGCCCTCGACCCCAAATCCCCCCCCCCCTAAATTCCCCCCACCCCCTCTCCAATCCCCCGCAAGGACCCGCGCAAATACCACGCCTCCCTCGCGCCCTTCCCTACCGAGGAAGTCCACCTCTCGTCGAAAAGTCCCCCCCCACCTCCCAAAGAATCGCCCTTCCTACTCCGCTAGGAGAAAGGGAGAGCTTACTTAGTCAAGGAATTCGCCAATCCCCATGGAGAATTGAATGATCAATACCCAAAAAGGAAACCAAAAAAGAAGAGGCTGGGAGTCCTCCCTTAGGCGAAGGTAATAATCGGCCCACTCTCCAATCCCCGCTCCAGCCACCCCCCAGCGGTAAGTCCAGGTCCCTCCCAACCCAGTCCCGCGTTCTCCCTCCCGAGAGCTCACCCTCCCCAATGCCCCCCCCCATCCCCCGGGCATGCACAAAAGGCAGCCACTCTCTCCCCCCCCCCTCACCCATAAACAAGAGGAATCCAGATTAACAGACTCGCCCTTTTCCCCGCATGCCCTTCCGCGATCACCCAATGCAACGGATGGACCCCGCTTCCCCTGCTCCCCCCCTTCTCCAGGAAGAAGCAACAAGACGCCAGAGCCCGGAGGGGAGTACAATATACCCCATCCCTCCCACTCCCCCCCCCCTTCCCTCCTCCCCTGCGGCCAGAAGCCCAATCCCCTCCCCCTCCCCCTCAAATCCCGCTCCCCCCACCAACCTACCCAGATCCCCCGCCAACATCCCCCCCCAAACCGCAAGATTCGCACACAAACACGCCTCCTCGTCCGCTCGCCCCAGTCCACCCCCCCATTCCACCCCCCTACCACCTCTTACCACCTACCCCCTCCTCCACACTCCCTCCCCACACGCAGATAGAGACGAATCTACCGAGACCCCGCACCATACCCTCGGCGAACAGATGATCCCCCCTCCCCCACTTCTCCCCCCCACCCCCTGGACTAGAATGCCCCTTCCCCTCCCGGTCCCCTCCCTCACCCTTACCCATTCTCCCAACCACTCCTAACGCCGGGTCCCCCCTCCTCCCGCCCCCCCCGAAACGATCCCCTATACCCCCTGGCCCAGAGACCATACCAAGAAAGAGGCGCGGCAGGGGTCCCTCGCCATTCCACCAAATCCCCCCCCCCCGGATCAAAAAAAAAACAAAAAAAGACCCCACCACTATCTCCAACCCCCCCGCCTCAGGGCAATGCCTTCTCCAC
This sequence comes from Kryptopterus vitreolus, assembly GCA_030449085.1. Taxonomy (NCBI): domain Eukaryota; kingdom Metazoa; phylum Chordata; class Actinopteri; order Siluriformes; family Siluridae; genus Kryptopterus; species Kryptopterus vitreolus. The sequence goes on along the minus strand of JACRUU010000008.1, from coordinate 2,635,407 downwards.
GTCGCCCAAGAAGCAATCCCCTCCTCCCCCCCCCATCCCAAACGGCCCTAGCAAAAGCAAGAGATGAACAAATCCGCCTTGACTCCTCCACCAGAAAGTCGCTCCTCCCCAGAGGAGAGCTCCCCCCTCCCCCCCCCCGTCCCCCCCATCCGGGCACACGAACGTCGTTATCCCCGGTCCCGCCGTCTCTCCTCCCTGCCAGATCCACTCCCGAGAAGTCCCCGCATCCCAACAAATCCCACTCACCAAAAGATTCACCGCCCCTCCCACCGACGGGCATCAGACCCTTCATCCTCCCAAAAAAGACAACAAAACAAGATCCCAAACTCACCATCATCCCCTTTGCCGCAAGGGATGAACCAGTCCCCCCCACCGAGTAAGAAGAGAAATGGCGACCCAACCATCCTCCTCCCCCCCCACCTCCCACGTGGGTGAACGGCGCATGTGGTCCCCTTCCATCCACTACTCCCCAATACCCTTCCAGCACCCTCGCCACCACTACCATCCACTACCTCCAACACCACACCTCCTCCACCACTAACCTGTATATCCACCACCCGTACCCCGAGAAAAGGACCAGACAACTCCAATCCCTCACCCACCCCTCCCCACCGTCCCCCGACTCCCCTGTCCCGAACCCCCCTAATGAACCCCAAACAGCCAAACGTCCCCTTTCACTCCAGATTCGTCCACTCTCGAAAAAGCCCCCCAACCAGAATTCCCCACACGCACAACCTCCAACAATACGCCACCCGTCACCACCACTACTCTCCTCCTACTTACCACCAACCACACCCGACCTACCACTACCCCAACACCACCCCAGCCACCACTACCCCTCCAACACGCACCTAGCACCACCACTCTCTACGCACTACCTCCATCACCTGCACGGGCTTGGAGAAGGGTAAGTGTAGGGGGATCCCACTCCCGCGTCCCCCTCCCGAGTTCCACCAAATCCCACCGTCACCGATACCCCTCCATTCAAGGAGTCCCTCTCCCCAATGCCCTACTCCCGACTCCACCTCACCCCCCCCCTCACCTCCACCACCACCACCACTACCTCCAACACCACCTCCCCTTCCATTACCTCCACTACGTCCACCCCCCCCCCCACACCACCACCGATATCCACACAAAATACATTTATATAAAATCCATTGTGTTGATTCTTGTCTAAATTTGTTGACATTTATTTGATACACATGACGAGAAAAGAGCAGGAAATTGAATATAATTCTACGGGACGTGATTACGGGAGACCGCGAGATGGGAAGGTGGTGTTGATGTTTTTTTTGCCTGATTTAAAGGGACAGTACGACTGAAACTCCGCTCTGGGAATTTACAGCTGTGAAGTGGAAAAGGAAAAAAAAAAGAAAAGAAAAAAGAAAACACAGCAGGAGCTCACGGCCGCGCGAGACTGCAGACAGATTGATTTTTGTCATTGTTATCTTTAAGAACTGTAAAAATACGCCCCCCCCCCTCTCCACTTCCCCCTATGGGGACCTCAACACCATCTAAATCACCTCCTACCCCTCATCTCTCTCATCTCTCTCTCTCTCTCTCTCTCTCTCTCTCTGCTTGGCCTGAAATGTATAACATCCCCATTGTATCCTTTATCTTCACGGATGTACGCTACGCTTCCTCTACGCTACTCAGGAAGCGAAAAGCTTTTCCCATTCACGTTATTTTACTATTTTGATGTTTCTTCTGCAGGAGGCACGGTGGTTTAGTGGTTAGCACGTTTTTTTCGCGTCACACCGCCAGGGTCCGGGTTCGATTCCCGTCTCGGCCATGTGTGTGTGGAGTTTGTGCATGTTCTCCCCGTGCCTCAGGGGGGTTTTTCTCCGGGTTCTCCGGTTTCTCCGGTTTCCCCCTTCCCCCGGTCCAAAAACATGCACGGTAGGTTGATTGGCACCTTGGAAAATTGTCCCTAGTGTTATGAATGTGTGTGTGTGTGTGTGTGTGTGTGTGTGTGTGTCCTGTGATGGGTTGGCATTCCATCCAGGGTGTATCCTGCCTTAATGCCCATAGACGCCTGAGATAGACACAGACTCCCCGTGACCCGAGGGAAGATCGGATAAAGCGCTAGAAGATGAATGAATGAATGAATGATTCTTCTGCTTCTTCTTTTTCACTCGTCTCTCCTCTCCCTCTTTTTTTTCTTCCAATCAGTGTGTTTTTGGCTGCCGTGGTCGAAACCACGGTTTCCACACCCACACACGGTCCTCCTTATCCTCACCCGCGCTATTCTTAAACCAGATGCAGAGACACGCTGCTATATATATATATATATATATATATATATATATATATATATATATATATATATATATACACACACACACACACAACACACACACACACACACACACACACACACACACACACACACACACACCCACACACACACATTAAACCAAGGGAGAGACCTCTGAAGAACACTGAGCTGCAGAGGAGGACAAACAAACTATAACAGTACAAACAAACAGTATAATATAAAATAATATAATATATATTAAAAATATAAATAATTACTACACTATTATTTTAAAATTTTTAATATTCCTATACTGCTAAAATATAATTAGTATTTTTAATTGTTTCATAATTAATATACTAATTAAAAAAATTATAAAGCATTACTATACTACTATTTTAAATGTTTTTAAATAATTACTATACTATTTTAAACATTTTTAAATAGATACTATAGTATTTAAAAAAAAATATATATATTATTTAAAACAGCAAATAAACATTACTATACATTTTATTTTTTTTATTTTACTATTATAAATAAATATTAATATTATAATTGTTATTGTAAAAAAATCAACTATTTAAAAAAAAAGGAAATATTACTATAATATTAAAAATATAATTACTATATAAAAAAACAAGAATTAATATAATAAAAAATGTAAATATTACTATACTTTAAAATTTTTTAAATAATTACAATACTATTTAAAAAAACATGTAAACATTACTATAACTAATATATAATATATAATATATAATATATAACTAATTTGATAACTAATAAACTTTTTACAAAAATTAAACTATTTATAATTATAATTAAATAATATTTAATTATAATATAAATAATTACTATACAATTTTTTTTTTTAAATGGCAAAGAAAAAAAAATTCCTCCACCATCACCACGACGACCCCCAAATCCACATCCACCACCAGCTCCCCTTTCACTACCTCCACCACCACCACTACCTCCCCTTCCACTACCTTCCACCACCACCACCACCTTCCCTTCCGCTACTTCCACCACCACCACCACCACGACCACCCCCAAACCCCACCATCCACCACCACCACCACCTTACTACACCACCACCACCACCACCACCACACCGCCACCCCCACTTCCACCCCCACCCACCACCACCACCACCACTCACCACCCCCCACTCCCACCTCCACCACCAACCATCTACCACCTCCTCCCCTTCCGCTACTTCCACCACCACCACCACTACACCCGACCCCACCACCGCACCAACCCACATTCCCCACCACACCCCACCACCACACCACCACCTCTCCACCACCTCCGCCCTTACTATTTCATTTTTCCACTCCACCTTTACCTTCCTTTTACCACCCCGAGTCCACCTCCCCCCCCCCCGCCACCCCCAAACCCACTCCACCCACCACCCCCCCCCAACACCCCCCCACATCTACCACCTCCTCCCCTTCCGCTACTTCCACCATCACTACCACCACCTTCCCTTCCGCTACTTCCACCATCACCACCACGACGACCCCCAAACGACCAAACCCACATCCACCACCAGCTCCCCTTTCACTACCTCCACCACCACCACCACCACCTTCCGCTACTTCCACCACCACCACCACCACCACCACCACCACCACCCACCCACATCCACCACCAGCTCCCCACCACTACCTCCACCACCACCACCAGCTACCACCTTTTTCACTACCTAAACCACCACCACCCCCACCTACTACTCACTAAGACCACCTCCTCCCCTTCCGCCACTTCTACCCCCCCACCTCCACCACCACCAACCACCACCCCCACCGCCACCCTCCCCCCCCCATCCATCACCACCCCGACATCCACCACGTCCACCACTAGCTCCCCTTTCACTAGAAAGAAAAAAGAATTCTCTCCACCATCATCACCATCACCACCACCACTACGACCCCAAACCCACATCCACCACCAGCTCCCCTTTCACTACCACCTCCACCACCACCATCACTACCATCCACCACCACTTCCCCCACCGTCCACCTCCATATCCACCACCAGCTCCCATTCCACTACCTCCCCTCCACCACCACTTCCCCCACCTCCACCTCCACATCCACCGCTCCACCACCACCAAGCTCCCATTCCACTACCCTCCACCACACCACTCACTTCCCCCCACTTCCCCCACCTCCACCTCCACATCCACCACCAGCTCCCATTCCACTACCTCCACCACCACTTCCCCCACCTCCACCTCCACATCCACCACCATCCCCTTCCACGTCCACCACACCACATTAGCTCATTCCACCAAGTCCCCATCCACCACTAACTCACCCCCTTCACCTTCGCAACCCCACAATCCCCCCACCACCTCCACCCCACCAATCCACCTCCACATCCACCACCAGCTCCCATTCCACTACCTCCACCACCACTTCCCCCACCTCCACCTCCACATCCACCACCAGCTCCCATTCCACTACCTCCACCACCACTTCTCCTTCCGCTACCTACACCACCATTTCGCCCACCAGCTCCCATTCCACTACCTCCACCACCACCACCTACCTACACCTTCTACCACTTCCACCTCCACCTCCACATCCACCACCAGCTCCCCTTCCACTACCTGCGCCACCACCACTTCCTCCCCTATCACCACCACAACATCCTCAACCATTACCACCACCACCATCACCACCCCCTCCCCTTTCACTACCTCCATCACCGCCTCCACTTCCGCTAACGTCTTCCTGAAATGAGTAGAAGGAAAGGAATGAAACCATGAGGGTGTGTGAGGAGGTTATAACACAGCACGCTCCTGTTATAAAACCATATGAGATGGGATCGCTGATATCGAGAATCTACTGGACGGCCAAGAACTTTACTGTGATACAAAGTGTGTGTAAGTGTGTGAGTGTGTGAGTGTGTGTGTGTGTGTGTGTGTGTGTGTGTGTGTGTGAGTGTGTGTGTGTGTGTGTGAGACCTGGAAGGAAATGAAGGACATCTCCAAGCACCCGGGCTCTTCAGGAGATCCAGTCCTATCTTCATTTCGTCCTCACAGAGGAATGTGTAGAGGGTCGAGAGCTGAAAAAAGAAACAAGTGCAAGACACACACTCACACACACACACACTCACACACACACACACTCACACACACACTCACACTCATACACTCACACACATTCTATAAAAGTGAAGGCTTGATAAGAAACCATTTATACGAGAGCATTCAGCCTTGGTGTGTGTGTGGTGTGGGGGTGTGTGTGTGTGTGTGTGTGTGTGTGTGTGTTGGCATGGCAACGGAGTGCAAAAAAACAAAAACACAAAACAAAACCCCACACAAGACGCAGAGCGAGACGGCAGATAATGAAGTGTTTATATTTACAAAAGAGGAATACAATATGCCTGTTACATTCTCTCTTTTCACACACACACACCACACACACACACACACACACACACACACACACACACACACACACACACACACACACACACACACACACACACCTCCCAGAGCTTCCACAAACAATCAAGGAAAAAATAAATAAAAAACCCAATCAGGAAACATGAAAAACACAGGTCAGGTTGGTGATCGCTTTTGAAAACATGGTTTCCTTTATTAAGTGAATTAGAGAGGGTGTGTGTGTGTGTGTGTGTGTGTGTGGTGTGTGTGTGTGTGTGTGTGTGTTGTGTGGTGTGTGTGTGTGTGTGTGTGTGTGAGGGGAGGGCGTTGGTTCGGTGCCCCCCCCATTAGGGTCAAATAGTATTTGGACACCTGGATGTTATCATATATACGTACTGACACATTGGGGTCAAAAGTATTTGGACACCTGGATGACTGCCACGTTAGGGTCAAAAGTATTTGGACACCTGGGTGTGTGTGTGTGTGTGTGTGTGTTATATATATATATACATACACACACGTACCGACACATTAGGGTCAAAAGTATTTGGACACCTGGGTGTGTGTGTGTGTATATATATATATATATATATATCTAATATATATATATATATATATATATATATATATATATATATATATATATATATACATACACACACGTACCGACACATTAGGGTCAAAAGTATTTGGACACCGGGGTGTGTGTGTGTGTGTGTGTATATATATATATACACACACGTACCGACACATTAGGGTCAAAAGTATTTGGACACCGGGGTGATGAGTATATACACGTACTGACACATTAGGGTCAAAAGTATTTGGACACCTGGGTGAGTATATATACGTACTGACACATCAGGGTCAAAAGTATTTGGGCACCTGGGTGTATATACGCACCGACACATAAGGGTCAAAAGTATTTGGGACACCTGGGTGAGTGTATATATACGTACTGACACATAAGGGTCAAAAGTTCAGGTGTATATACACGTACTGACACATTAGGGTCAAAGTATTTGGTCACCTGGGTGTGTGTGTGTGTGTGTGTGTGTGTATATACATATATATATATATATATATATATATATATAGATATATACGTACTGAAACATTAGGGTCAAACGTATTTGGACACCTGGGTGACTGACGCATTAGGGTCAAAAGTATTTGGACAACTGGGTGTTTATATATACACGTACTGACACATTAGGGTCAAAAGTATTTGGACACCCGGGTAACCTGTGTGTGTGTGTGTATGTATATATATGCACAAAACGTGGGTCAAAAGTATTCGGACACGTGTGTGTTACCACATACACAAACACCATGGTCAAAAGTATTCGGACACCCGGATGTCATTGAATATAGACACATACGGGTTAAAAGTAGTTGGACACCCGGATGCTATCAAACTACACAGACACACCAGGGTCAAAAGTATTTGGACACCCGGGTGCTAAGAAATAGTGGCACTTAGGATCAAAAGTATTTGGACACCTGGGTGTTATCAAATTACATGGATAAAGTACGGTCAAAAGTATTTGGACACGTGGGTGCCACCAAACACAAAACATGTGGGTCAAAAGTATTCAGACAAATACGTAAACGCCAGGGTCAAAAGTACTTGGACACACTGGTGCTATCAAATTACATATACGCAGCAGGGTCCAAAGTATTTGGACACCTGAGTGCTAATAAATACAGGCACATTAGGATCAAAAGTATTTGAACATCTGGATGTTACCAAATACACAGACACGGTTAAGGTCAAAAGTATTTGGACACTTGGGTGCTTTCAGAAACCAGACACATCAGGGTCAAAAGTATTCGGACAGCCAGGTGTCGGCAAATGCATAGCCACGATAGGGTGTGTCACCGAATGCAAAATCTCGGAAGCAAAAGTATTCGGACAACCATGTGCTGTCAAATTACACAGACGCAGTAGGGTCAAAAGTATTCGGACACCTCGGTGCTATCTATTGGCATCGATGCAGTAGGATCAAGCGTATGTGACACACAGATGTCATCAAATGCATAGATAAATTAAGGTCAAAAGTATTCGGACGCATGGGTGATATCAAATTACATAGATGCAGGAGGGTCAAAAGTAGCTGGACATTAAATATTAGCGACCGGACCAAGAAAGGTGGGAATAATCGAGCGCTC
>JACRUU010000008.1:2615072-2622572 GCA_030449085.1 Kryptopterus vitreolus | reverse complement strand
TGTTATAGATGTGCCCTGCAGTGTTCTACTGCTTTTATACCGCACTTCTTTTTCACTTCTTTTACTGTATTTAATCTGTCTTTCTTTCTTCATTCTCTCTCTTTCCTTCTTTCCTTCCTTGCTGGCTTTTCTTTCTTTCTTTCTTTCTGACCAGTGCTTTCCATGTGTCTGTCTTTCTATCTTTCTTTCTGTCCTTCCTTGCTTCTCTTTCTTTCTTCCCATCCTTCCTTCTTTCTTCCGGATCCCATTTTCTTCTTGCTTGTCCCCCTCCCTGTTTTCTTCCTTTCTTTTCCTTCTTTCTCTTTTTTCTTCATTCCTTCCTTCTCTCCTCCTCTCCCATTTTCCCTGGACCCAATTTTCTTGCCCCCCCCCTTCCTAACCCTCTCCCTTCAATCTAGTCTTCCTTCTCCCCCCCCTTCCTTCCATCTGTCTATCTTTCTTTCCATCCTGCTTTCTCTTTTTTCTTCCTTCCTTCTTTCAAGGCCCCTGAGCAAGGCCCCTCACCATTGTATGTAGCTGCTCAATGATATAAATGATATATATATATATATATATATATGATAACAGTGTTATAGATGCGCCCTGCAGTGTTCTACTGCTTTTATACCGCATTTCTTTTATTGTACTTAGTCTGTCTTTCTATCTTTCTTTCTTCATTCCCTCTTTCTTTCTGTCCATCCTTGCCTCTCTTTCTATCTTTGCGTCCTCCCTTCTTTCTTCCTGATCCATTTTCTTTCATTTTCTTCTTGCTTGTCCCCCTTTCCTGTTTTCTTTCTTTCTTTCTTTCTTTCTTCCTTCCAACCTGCTTTCTCTTTTTTCTTCCTTCCTTCTCCCTCCTGGCTCCATTTTCTTGCCTTTGCCCCCTTTCTAACCATCTCCTTTCAATCTAGCCTTCCTTCTTCCCCCTTCCTTCCTTCTATCTTTCTCTCTTCTTTCAAGTCCCTTTTGTTTCTTTTTCTTCTTTCTTTTCCCCCCTTTGTGTTTCTTTCTCCCAACCTGCTTTCTTTCCTTCCTTTCCTTCTTTCCTTCTCCCTGACCCGTTTTCTTTCCTTATCTTCTTGCTTCCCACCTCCTCTTTCTTTCTTTCTTTCTTTCTTTCTTTCCTTTCTTCTTTCTTTCTTTCCTTCCTTCCTTTCCTTCCTTCCTTCCTGCTTTCCTTCTCCCTGGCCCGTTTTCTTTCCTTTTCTTCTTGCTTCCCATCTCCTCTTTCTTTCTATCTTTCTTTCCAACCTGCTTTCTCTTTTGAAGGTCATGAGTTCAAATCCCAGTAGCACTAAAACTGCTACTGCTGGAAAAATGAAAGTATGTAACAGGATTCCGAGGGTCATTCCGGTTTAGTATCCAAGTTTAAAAGGCCTTTTTTTTTTCAATCATAAAAGCTCAATTCCTCTGACACTTTTTTTTTCTACCCTTTCTTTGAACAACACAAAAGCCTGTGCAGGTTAAAGAGAACAGAAAGTCAAGTGCGTTATAAAGATCCCCATGTGCAAGAAAAAAAAAAACAACAAAGAAAAAAACAGATGAGGTGCAAATAAGTTCAAAAAGGAGTGCGAAGTTCAGGAAGGTGCGAAGCAGCAGACGCTACGCTAATGTTCTCCACCTGCTCCGACGCTGGAACTTCCCGTTAACACCCGCTCATTAAATATAGTGCTGGAAAAAAAAAAAAAAGACTTTCTCTGCAAAGTGCATCATTTTAAACGTGTTAGAACGCAGGCCTGGCGCTCGGAATTCACTTCACCGCTTTCCACTTTCCGCTCGTTAAAAGAATTCGGGAATAAAAAAAAAAACAACAAAAAAACGAGTATTTAATTTTTTTTGCACTGCATCTCGGGCGCTAACGATAATCACAGGTGAGAAGGTCGTTAACGACAGCGACAGAGTTTTTTCCACATTATTCCGACGGCAAATTGGACCGAGACGGGAAACCGAAGTAGGGTGACGGGCCGCAATGACAAGTGCTTATGGGAAGTGTCCTGGAACCGGTATTTTTCATTCATATATATATTTATATATAGATATATTATATATATATATATATATATTTATATATATATATATATATATATATATATATATATATATACATTCTCTTCCTCTTTCCTAATCTTTTAATAATTCAATTCTCATTAATTACAATGTTATTTGTTTAGTGTTGGTTTGAAGTGTAAAATATGGGACGTGGCTCCTTTAAGAATTGTGTTCCGTTCCGGTTTTGAACATTTACCAACTGGTGATACGGTGATTACCATATGTTAGGTTATACGGGAAGCGCGTTTTATTGCGTTCAGTAAAAATGCGCTTTAAAAAATGCGTTAGTTGCAGTACGGATACGGATTTGGGAATGCGATGCGCTTGCGTAAGGTTCCATACGGTAATATACGCTAATATAGTGAGGAGATCGTACCTGTTGTGAATGCGCAGCTAGGGGGCGTAAAATTGGGGGAAATTTAGAAATTTAGTGAAGTGGATGACACTGAACGTTTACGTTTATTTATTGCACTTTAACGTTATATTTATATATATCTTTATATTATATATATATATTTTTTTTTCTTCTTTATATCTTTCTTTGGCCTCCCCGGATTAAATCGCATTTCCCCTTCATTTTCTTACTGTATGCGATTGGATGGTGGTTTCGTTATTAATAAAGCGAAACGCGGTGGTGGAGGTTCTGACGGCCAGCGGTGAGCATGACAAGCATCCATATCCCGATACACTCCTCCAGTGCTAAGGCTGCGGTGTGCTTGCTCGGGCTCCCGTTGTGTGTGTGTGTGTGGGGGGGGGTGGTAACGCCGGGGGGGTGACGGATATGACCGGGAAAGACTTTCCATATCTGGGCCTCTAAGGCAAGACAAAATGGGGAAAAACTTGGCCAGAAATGGAAAGGGAGGGGCCAGATCTAGACATTTGGAGACCCCTATTCAAATGTACCCCCCCCAATTACCCTGACCTGTACTTACAGTTTCAGGTCTACGGAAAAGGGGTCTATCCCGTATATAGACTTCTGACTCAGACCTAAGGTAACCCTTGGGGACATGGGACACGTTGGGGGGAAATGAGGGCACCAGTGACGGAGGCAGGGACAATGTGGAGTTTTGTGGTTGTGTAAGGAGGGTTAATGAGGCTTATCGGGGTCTGGTATATGGCGGCCCAAGGTGAGGCCGGGGGGGGGGGGGGGGGGGGGGGGGGGGGGGGCAGTCAGTCATGCTGTGTATCCAAGCACCATTAAGATCACAGAGCAGGGGAATGAAAGCTGGAAGTGCTGCAGGCCAGGGCCATCAACTGTGGAATTTATGCTACCTGCTAGCTATTTAGGGGCCAATCTGCTGATGGCCCTTAGTGGACATTGGGACACCTCTATTTTCCAACAATGTCTGGTTCCTCATACAATAGAATAGCCTTTGTCACAAATAGGGAAACAGGTTCTTCGCATATCCAAGCTTGTTTGGAAGCCGGGAGTCAGAGTGCAGGGTCAGCCTTGATATGGCGCCCTCTGGAGGGTTAAGGGCCTGGCTCAAGGCCTTGCTGCTAGACGATACCAGGGTTTGAACCCCCGACCTTACATTTACATTACATTTACAGCATTTGGCAGACGCTCTTATCCAGAGCGACTTACAACAGAAGGGCCTTGCTCAAGGGCCCACTTGTGGCAGCTTGGTGGTGTACCCGTGATCTTCCGGTCCAGAGGCCAACACCTTAAACACTGGGCTACCACCTCCCACCATCCGGCCACTGAGATACCCCCCCCCCGCCACCTCCCGTACACAGTTGGGGGCACGCAATTGTATAGTATATTTATGATGTAGGCGCATGACATTTTCCTTTGAGACCCAAAAACCTGGTCCAGCACGATATCATGCTTTACACAGGTCGGATATGGTGGAAGACCTCCTGCTACAGTATACGTATATAGAGTCGGTACAAAATCTAGTGGAACATCTTCCCAGGTGATTGGAGCTGCAAACGGGGACCCAAATGTGGAATAGGATGGCTCCTCATATGGCATTACGCAAGTGATGCTATTGTTCATTGTTCTTAACCCAAAGGGAGAGGGGAGGGTAATGATTAGAGGTTTGAGTCCCTGGTATTGCCAAGCTGCATTGCTTGGACCCCTGAGCAAGGACCTTAACCCTGTGTGCTCCTGGGGGTGCCATATCATGGCTTCCATATATATGCGAAGAAAAGATTTCCATGTCTTCATGTCTGTGACAAATAAAGGATGTTCTACACAGCGCGGGACAACGTTTATTAATCGTGAAGCCCGCCGAAACTCCGGGGATAATTACCGCCAAGCCGAACGCCCGTCGTATGGAAACGAACCTTATTTTTTTGTTGCTAGGACGCTGATTAAGACCAGAGTTCAGGCACGAGCCATATTGGAACGGAGAATTTCCACTGACAAGGTCATTGACTCCAAGATTATTCGGAGACTTCAACGTGACTCGGGGAGGGGAGTTAAACAGGGCGGTGCGAGCAGAAACGTTGCAGAGCTTCTTCTTTCCACTTTACCGTGTCTACTTAGTAAAGATCCTCTGAAAAAACAGAGCCGTAAAGATAACGTGGGACTTTAGATAAGAGGAATCTCATTATCTGTCTCCCAAACTGGTTTCCTTTCTCAGCCTTGACACACCACACACACACCCCTCCCCCACCCACCCCTTCCCCCACCCCCATCCCCCGCCCCCTTCCTGAAAGAGGACGAGAGGGTGATTGTGGAATGAAATGGAACGAGAGGATGTTTTATGGCGTGTGCGACTATGTTATCATAGCGGATTCTTATCGGGTGTTATCACACCTTTACTGCTAGGGCGCTATCCGGGCCCACAGCATCTGGGTTATAAGGGAAGAACTCTCGGCAAAGCATGGACGGACGAGGACAAGAGGTCCGGGGGAAACGCCTAAATGAACTGGAGCTCCTAAGAACATCCAAAAAACCTCTGACGCTTTCCTCCTGCTCCTCCGTCCCCACGTCGCTCGTCAACGCCTAACCTTCGACCCCCTTCGGTGGCCATGACTTACATTTGTCTTTCCACCTTCCACCCCAGAGAGAGAGAGCGAAAGAGCGGACGAGGGGATATAAATTAGGCCGCGAGTTGAGCGCTCCCCTGGCATGGCGGTTAAACGTTAAATCAAGAGGTATGAAGATGATGACCATGGGCAAGCCCTTGTCCTTGGCGGGATCCAGACTGAGTTTCCATCAGTGCCAGGATGGAGTCGAGGGAAAGGGGTAAGAAAAGAAAGAAGGAAAAAAAAAAAAGTGGAGAAGGACCAGGGGTCTAAAAGTCTGCAGATCTGCTAAAGCCATCAATTCTCGTACAATAAATCTGGGGGGGAAAAAAAAACTTTCTCCCCCTTAAATGTGAATGATTCTCAGAGTAGGACATTTTAAAGCAAGAAAAACTGAAAATGCCTTGCTTTTAAGGCAAAAAAAACGTTTCCCCCTAAACCACCCGCCCCCCCTCAATATTGAGAGATGAGGTCACTGCGATACTCCATTTTTTTTTGGTCTCCAGAGCACTAACGCTCCCTATTGGTGTTGCTTTTCTAGACCTGGTGAGGAATGTATATCTCTACAGGGTGTCCAAGAGTCTCCCAAGCAATACCTCAAGTCTTCATCACCAAGACTCGGCCAGCTCAGGTGCGAGGGGGCTGGGTTCATTTCGTTTTTCCGACCCCTCCAGTAAACTTTTTTTTATCGGCGGCTCAACATCGAACGACTGGTTCTACACTTACAACTGAGCAAATGAGGGTTAAGGGCCTTGCTCAAGGGTCCACTAGGGTGGTGGGATTAGTGGTGGTGGGATTTGAACCTGTTGATCCACTGAGCTCTACCACCTCCCTGAACCATGTTTATGGTTATGATAAAGCTGTAATGTATGTAACTGGAATCTGACCCCACTGTTTGTTTTTTGGCGCTCCAATGTCGATTTGTTTATTAGAGTGGCACACATGGCACATTTCTGCAGTCATTAGATAAGGGTCGAGGGTGCTAGACCAGTGGGTTAAGGCATTCCCAGCCTTGCTGCCACTAGTGGACCCTTGAGCAAAGCCCTTAACTTCCCCCAATTGCTCAGTCTGAACCCAGCCATTAGGGTTTCCACAAGCCTGGGAAAGTTCTGGCCCCAATCCCAGATACATTGAGGAGGGTTTTGTTAGGCAGGGCATCCAGCGAAAAGAAACTAATACAAAATATTCCCTAGAAAATGTGTAGGGGACCCCCTCCATTGTTCAAGGTGGCACCTAAAGATTTCGAGACTACTTCTGGAACACACCAACAGATGGCAGCACAAAGCAGCACGCACAGTCAGCGGGAGCACCGACCTTCAGAAGTCAGTGTGGCGCAAGGTATTGTCCCGTGTACATCGAGAGCTGAGAACAACACAATTTCAGACTCTTCCCGGACATTCTACAGAAGGACTCTGGAGTGTGAAGAGCGCTGTGTTGCTGTCAAAGGGGACTATTTTGAAGTGTGGAAATGGAGACAAATAAGGGAGCTCGCCTCAAAACATTCGGTATACATGTATTTTTACACACCTTTCCACTCATTCCTTTTCCTCGACGTATTTTTTCATAGTGAATTGGACACTCTCGAACCTGATGACGCCCCCGTGTGAAAAGCCGGGTCTCGGTGGAGACTGGACTTTGCCGTGACAGTGAAAGGATTGTGGTTGCTGCACTAAAGAGGACTGACCACATCTGATTAGAAATGCCTGGAGAATGAGGTTCAGGCTGATCTGCGCAGCCCATCAATCAAGGCTAATTGCATTTCTGGGCTAATGTGGGCCGGGAGCGACCGCGCAAGTCGCACCCGATGCCAACCACAACGCCGGATGAGGTCAAAGCGTTCGCCGTAACTTTTGCACACACTCTCGCCACATAACGACGTTGTGCTGATTCCGAGGCTGAACCCGAAGGCGTACGCTCGCGCCCGTGATTGCGAAGAAGCATTTTTCAGCACCGAGGTCATTTTTTTGTGCACCGAGACGAAGAGGAGAAGACGTTTGGGTTCCTTTTTTATTTCGGGGGGACGACGGGGAGACGACGACACATCATTTGATTAAGATTTGTGGTCGCACAGGACACACGATGATTCCGATTCCCCGATGCGCTTCAGGGATGGAGAAGGTGAAAAGTTTAAGCCGGTTCCTCCACATGACCCGGCGTCCCGACCCGATGACGCTCGCTATGTTCCGACATCGTTTTAAGAAGGAAATCAAACATCTCGCGATTATAGAGGAAGATCTTCAGCAACGTCAATGGAAAGTTTGTCACACAGATTACGGCATAGCGAAATCCTTTCTCCGCATATCCCACCTTGTTTTTGGTCAGAGCCCAGGGTCAGCCATGATACAGAGCCTCCTGGAATACAGAGGGCCTTGCTCAAGGACCCAAGAGTGGCGACTTGGCGATACCGGGGGTTGTCTCGAAACCCAGACATTCTGACTAGTAGCCCAGTGCCTTAAATACTGAGCTCCACCCCTTTCCCCCAAGCATCAATAA
>JACRUU010000008.1:2607572-2610072 GCA_030449085.1 Kryptopterus vitreolus | reverse complement strand
AATTCTATACATTTCTATCAAAATCTCTCCCTTTAATAAAATTATTGATGATTTCATATTTATTTTACTCTGGAATTTATTTCTTTAATATGAATTTCTTGTTAATTTTAATGTTATTTGTTTAGTGTTGAAGTGTAAAATATGGGACGTGGCTCCTTTAAGAATTGTGTTCTGGTTGCTTTATCCATATAAACTGGTGATACGGTGTTTAGGTTATACGGAAGCGCTTTATTGCGTTCAGTAAAAATGCGCTTTATTGCAGTAATACGTATTTGGGAATGCGATGCGCTTGCGTAAGGTTCCGTACGGTAATATACGCTAATATAGTGAGGAGATCGTACCTGTTGTGAATGCGAAGTGCGAGTGGACGCAGTGTGAAAGAGTGGATCACTCACATAGCAATGCACACTGCGTTATAACACGTCTTAATAACATTAGCGCCGTTAAAGTGAAGATAATAACGAGTAAACTTTGACAGCCGTATTTTTTTCCCCACCTCCATACCAAACACAACAACAACAACAACAACAACAACAACAACATTTACAGGCACGTGGAAGGAGGTCATAAAACCACCACTGACCACAACATAGCATGCAGTCTGAGCGAATCGAGTCTGGCGGAGTGTGTGAAATAAACGCAGGGGTGTGAGGTCATAAAAATAAACAAATAAACAAACAAATAAATAAATAAATAAAAACAATGTGTTTAGATTTACAGTCTGGATCCTGCTGCAGGAAAATAAATAAAAATAAATTCCATGCATCCACATCGCATGCATTGTTTACGCACCTTTTATGGTGTAGTATAAATCATTATATACTACATGGGCAAAAGTTTGTGGACGCCCGACCTCACAATGTGTGTGTGTGTGTTTTTGTGGAGTCATGTACACTCTCCTAATGTAAGGGACGGGTGTTCCAATACATTTTGGCAACACGGCGTATATTCCAACCCGAAAACCATCCATCCATCCATCCATCCATCCATCTATCTATTTCTTCTATTATCTATTATCTAATTTGTTTCGATCTCTATTGAGTTTCATTCCAACGATAAACAAACACAAACAAAATGTAAGTGAATAATTATACAGATGTCTTATACATTATACAGTATACAGATTATACAGTCTTTTTTTTTATACATTATATTTATACATTATTTTTTTCTTATACATTATACAGATGGCGGGATAAAAAAAATAACAAGTGCGTCTGTTCTGGAGCAAATTTGCACGTAAGAAACACTTGGGGTGTGAATTAGTGGCTAAAAAAGTGCGTGATTGTGGATGAGGTCACATGATGGATTCTGTCCAGCGAATAAAACAGCAGAAAGGTAAACGAGCAGCTGTACCGTATTATACTAAAACTCCGACTGAACCTTCGCTAAGGAGATTCCTCCGGATTGGGAATTTTGCGGCTCCCACGGCAGATTTTAACGTCGACATTAAACGTTATTTGACAATGATTTGAACTACAAACAGCTTTTATTTGTTTATTTGTTTTTCGTTGTGTGATGTTTATTTATTTACTTTATTTTTCCCATTATTATTATTTTTCTTATTATTACTATTATTATTTACTACAATGTTAAACATTTTTTTTGTTCTATGCTTCTGAGATGTTGCTTTTTAAGGTGCTATCTATCTATCTATCTATCTATCTATCCATCTATCCATCTATCCATCCATCCATCCATCCATCCATCCATCCATCCATCTATCCATCTATCCATCTATCCATCTCATTTATACTCTAGTTAATCTGTCTTACTCTCTTTTCTTTCTTTCTTTCTTTCCTCCATCTCTCATTCACACTCCACTTTCTTTTCTATCTATCTATCTGTCTATCTATCATCCATCCATCCATCCATCTCATTTATACTCTAGTTAATCTGTCTTACTCTCTTTCTTTCTTTCTTTCCTCCATCTCTCATTCACACTCCACTTTCTTTATCTATCTATCTATCTATCTATCTATCTATCTATCTATCTATCTATCTATCTATCTATCTATCTATCTATCTATCTATCTATCTATCTATCTATCTATCTATCTATCCATCCATCCATCTATCCATCTCATTTATACTCTAGTTAATCTGTCTTACTCTCTTTCTTTCTTTCTTTCTTTCCTCCATCTCTCATTCACACTCCACTTTCTTTTTCTCAGTATCTGTCTGTCTATCTATCCATCCATCCATCCATCTCATTTATACTCTAGTTAATCTGTCTTACTCTCTTTCTTTCTTTCTTTCCTCCATCTCTCATTCACACTCCACTTTCTTTATCTATCTATCTATCTATCTATCTATCTATCTATCTATCTATCTATCTATCTATCTCTATCTATCCATCATCCATCCATCCATCATCCATCTATCCTCCATCCATCCATCCATCCATCCATCCATCTATCCATCCATCCATCCCATTTATACTCTAGTTAATCTGTCTTACTCTCTTTCTTTCTTTCTTTCCTCTATCTCTCATTCACAC
>JACRUU010000008.1:2587572-2602572 GCA_030449085.1 Kryptopterus vitreolus | reverse complement strand
CTTTTCCTTCGCGGCGGTCCCTAGTGTGTCAATGTGTATGTGTGTGTCTGCGATGGTTCGGCATTCCGTACACGGTGTGTGTCCCGCCTAGATGCCCGAAGACGCCTGAGATAGACACAGGTTCAAGACGGGTAAAAGCAGTAGAAGATGAATGAATGATTTTATTTGTTTATTTATATTGTGATTTTATTTTATTTACATTTCTGAAAAATATTATTTTGTATTAGGGCTGTCAATCAAGCAAAACATTTCATCGCGATTAAATTGCCATCAAGTAACTCGCGATTAATCGTACGTTTTCAACGTAGCATAAATGAACACGTTTCATGTTTTTAATACTGTAATTAACTGAAACAGATGTTATAATTCTATACATTTCACTCAAAATCTCTCCCTTTAATAACATTATTGATTATTTCATATTGATTTGACTCTGGAAATTATTCTTTTAATGTGAATTTATTGTTTATAATCTGTTTAGTGGTTGTTTTAATTGGTAAATATGGGACGTGGCTCCTTTAAGAAGGATGTTCCGGTTTTGGTTGCTTTTCCATATAAACTGGTGATACGTTTAGGTTCCATACGGTAATACAATGTACCTGTTGTGAATGCGCAGATAGTAGGTGTAAACATAGGAAGCGTTAACTTCTTGTTAATTTCAATGTAAGTGTTGTTTTTAAGTGTAAAATAAGGGACGTGGCTCCTTTAAGAATGATGTTCCGGTTTTGGTTGCTTTTCCATATAAACTGGTGATACCTTTACGTTCCATACTGTAAAACAATATAGTGAGTAGATCGTACCTGTTGTGAATGAGCAGATAGTAGGTGTAAACATAGGAAGCGTTAATTTCTTGTTAATTTCAATGTGGTGGTTTGAAGTGTAAAATATGGGACGTGGCTCCTTTAAGAATTGTGTTCCGGTTGCTTTTCCATATAAACTGGTGATACGGTTTAGTTTGTAACGGTTGTTTAGGTTACGGTATACGGAAGCGCTTTATTGCGTTCAGTAAAAATGCGCTTTATTGCAGTAATACGGATTTGGGAATGCGATGCGCTTGCGTAAGGTTCCATACGCTAATATACGCTAATATAGTGAGGAGATCGTACATGTTGTGAATGCGCAGCTAGGGGGCGTCATTGGGGGAAATTTAGGAAGCGTGAGTGGATGCGCTGAACGTTTATTTATTCAGGTTGCTGTGGCTGGCGTTTGATCTCATGACATTGGGATCCAAGGTCCGGTGTATCATCCCAACCATTTAGCCGCCGTCGCCGCCGCCTCCAACAACAACCAATGAGCTACTACTTCACACTCCAAATCGGCTCTATTGCGAATAACCACATTTCTCCTGTAAACGCTCTTGTGAACAATTTGCAGAATAAACGCCTGCTTGATAAATGAAGTCCGCCGGGAGCGTTCACTCGACATCCTCACGTTCCATTCTGCTTCATTAAAAGGGAAACGGAGCTGTCTATCTTCTCTCCACGCCACGTCTCGGATGCAGAAGCTCCAGGAAAAACGATCCTCTCTTTCTCGAGCCGTCCAAAGACAATAGCGAGTGTTTAGCAGACGCAACACTCAATCTCTTAAAAGCCCGAGCCAGGCAGTTAGGAGGCTTCTGGCAGGCCGAGTTTTTGGTGTACTTTAACACGCCGATCCTGTTACACAGCTCCACACTATCACCCCCCCCTCCTCCTCCTCCTCCTCCCCACTCCCACTCCCTCTCTCTCTCGGCAGGATTTTATCCATCTATCTCTTTTACTCTGTGCTCGAATATCAAACGGAGTCTGGGATGAAGAATGTGTTGGGCCGAGCATCTCTTTCATACCCAAGCTTTCACTCCTTACAAAAGCCCATGTGAAACCACTGCAAGGCACATATGGTCTGAATGAGTGTACACTTCACTCAACATGTTAGATGGGGTGTACAGCAAACATCATTATATATATATATACATACATATATATATATATATATATATATATATATATATATATATATATATATATATATATACATATACATATACAGATAGACAAACAGACAAAAAGATAGACAGTCAGATAGACAGACAGACAGACAGAACAGACAGACAGACAGACAGATAGATAGATAGATAGATAGATAGATAGACAGATATACAGATAGACAGACAGATATACAGATAGACAAACAGTCAGATAGATAGATAGATAGATAGATAGATAGATAGATAGATAGATAGATAGATAGATAGATAGATAGATAGATAGATAGATAGAAAAAAAGACAGATAGATACAGATAGACAAGAACATAGATATAGATACAGATAGATCAGACAGATAGATAGATAGATAGATAGAAGATAGATAGATAGATAGATAGATAGATAGATAGATAGATAGATAGATAGATAGATAGATAGATAGATAGATAGATAGATAGATAGATAGATAGATAGATAGATAGATACAGAACAGTCAGATAGATAGATAAATAAATAGATAGATAGATATATAGATAGATAGATAGATAGATAGATAGATAGATACAGATAGATAGACAGATAGACAGAACAGATAGATAGACAGATAGACAGATAGATAGATAGATAGATAGATAGATAGATAGATAGATAGATAGATAGATAGATAGATAGATAGATAGATAGATAGATAGATAGATAGCAGATAGATAGACAGACAGATATACAGATAGACAAACAGTCAGATAGATAGATAAATAGATAGATAGATAGATAGATAGATAGATAGATAGATAGATAGACAGATAGATCAGACAGATATACAGATAGATAGATAGATAGATAGATAGAATAGATAGATAGATAAATAGATAGATAGATAGATAGATAGATAGATAGATAGATAGATAGATAGACAGACAGACAAAAAGATAGATAGATAGGATAACAGACAGATATACAGATAGACAGACAGGTGTGTAACATTACACAAAATTCAACCAAAGTTTGACTACTTTGGTTGTTAGCAGGAAGAAATGCTTGTTTTTTTTTTTTTTTTTTTACTAACGAAGTTTATTATTATTATTATTATTATTAACAATTATGAAAAACAGTTTGAATTGTTACAACAAACATATTTAAATAAACTGCCTGCTTAGTTATATATATATATATATATATATATATATATATATATATATATATATATATATATATATATTATATATCAATTTAATGGTGCTAATGTTATTAAGGCATGTTATAACGCAGTGTGCATTACTGTGTGCATTATGTGAGCGATCTGCTCCTTCACTCTGCGTCAAGTCGGCGAATGAGTGAAACCTGAACAACAAATAAATAAATAAACGTTCAGTGCATCCACTCACGCTTCCTAAATTTCCCCCAATTACGCCCCTACTAGCTGCGACATTCACAACAGGTACGATCTCCTCACTATATTAGTGTATATTACCGTACGGAACCTTACGCAAGCGCATCGCATTCCCAAATCCGTATTACTGCAATAAAGCGCATTTTTACTGAACGCAATAAAGCGCTTCCGTATAACCTAAACACCGTATCACCAGTTTATATGGAAAAGCAACCGGAACACAATTCTTAAAGGAGCCACGTCCCATATTTTACACATAAACGTTGAAACGAAGAAGAAATGAATATTTAAAAAGTAAAATAAATAATAAACAATCAATATTTTTATTAGCGGGAGAGATTTTGAGGGAAATGTTTATAACACATGTTACAGTTAGTTACAGAATGAGAAACATGAAAATAAATAAATAAATAAATATACATATTTTCTGTAAATAGGACAAAGGGGATCTCATACAGACACAAACCAAAGAGACTACACGCTAAAAGAAACGAGGAACGTTTACTTAATGCGCCGCTCCTTCGAACTATAAGTACTTCATGTTTTACAAGAGCGTATGAGAGTCGTGTACGTTGGGTTTTATTGATAGCTGGGATTAATAAGGTGCATGTGGTGATTCCTGACTATACCTGAACGCTCGGTGCCATGTGGTCATTCTCAGCTCTCAAACCAGGCTGGGGGGGATTTATTTACCAGTCCGGGAAAAAAAAAAAACACATGGATGATATTTCGCAGAAGAGATTGTGGCTTTCAAAATATAGGAGGATAATAAAAGAGTTTTGTGACCCAAGGACGTTTTACCCAAAGCCGAGTGCACAAGAAAACAGATGCATTCTAATCTCTTGAGCTGGAGCAGCATCGTTTTCTTTCCCATCGCTCTCTCTTACGCAAAAAAGGCATTTCTTGTCTACCAGGAACGTTCCGCCAATAAATAAATAAATAAATAAATAAATTCCACCAACACTGGTTCCTCCTATAGCTTTAAGTAACGGATCCATCACTCACGCCGAAGACGGATGTCCTCCCGAGCGCTACGCCGTTCGTCTAATCGCGCAACGGCCGGCCTGCTTCTTCTCCGCGGTGATAAACGGCCCAACAACGCTGTCGCATACCGCGCTAGCGTGTATAGTAAACGCCGAGCTTTCCAGAAACGCTTCACGTGGATGGATGAGTCCGGCTCTCGAGGACGACGGCGGTTATTTTAGCACTTAGCATCAATCTCGACGTTTGGCAGGCAGGCAGGCGTTCCCCCGAAACCCACCCGAACCCCCCCCCCCCTCCCTCCTCCACCACCCCCGCCCCCCTCTCACTGGATTTTCTCATCGGTCCTATTTGCAAATGTCACGTCATTTTTTTTTTCGCCGGGTTATTTATTTATTTATTTATTTATTTATTTTTAAAGCTTGGATGGTGAAGAGAGGTCATAAATAATGGGGGATGGGGGGAATCAACAAATATTATGTCCAGGTGGTAGATTTATTCAAAGGGACGTTGTGTTTGTGTGTGTGTCTTATAAATAACGCTGTGGAAAGATGATGCAACACTATGGTCAACATGTCATCTATCTTTATTCGCCGCTGTCTCCGCTCGAGTCCTTTCGTTCTCCGCGAAAGCGTACTCGGTGTCTGTTAAGACTGTAATCCAAGATCGCCGATGCTGGCGGGTTCTGCGTTTCCCACAGACGGGGCGGGGCGAGGCGAGGCGTACGGGCCAGTGAACCGGCGAGTTGCGCACTTTGGAACATTATCCCCATTTTCTTGTCATGTTCTTGCCGGAAAACAAGACAAAAAAAAACCCTCCGCACTTGGCCGAGAGTCTTTTTGGCTTGTCGGTAACGGATACTTAAGTATACTATAAGCGGGACTTTAAATGAGGAAGATGAAGTAGTCGCCCCCTCATCCAACCATTAAAATCGACTTATATTTTGCATACTCTATTGATCCTGTGAGGGAACAAGGGTTAAGGGCGTTACTCAAGGACCCAAGCTTGGCCATACTGGGACTCCAATCCCGACCAGAGCGCCTTAAACCACTGAGCTACACCCCACCCCTTGGTACATCAGGAGAACTCTTCGTAGGCATCTCGCATGGCCCCTTCTTCATTACGCCGTCTCTAAAAGAAGCTGTCTTCACGCTAGACTCTGGACTGAAGAACATGTCTACACGTACCTGGCACTGTCATACCTCCGTTCCTCCCCCTACGAAACCCCCCCCCCCCCCCCCCCCCCCCCCCCCACCCCCGCCCCCCCCCGAACCCGATGTCCGCCAAAGGAAAAGAGCAGGCCGCTCAACACTAATCCAGCCTCGGCGTTCTCTTCCCCCCTTCATCAATCACCCGTCAGTTCATCTGGCGCTATTCGATACCCGCGCTGAGAAGGAGCTCGTGGATCAATGCTGTCAGTCAGGCAGTCCTTCAAAAAAAAAAAAAAAAAAAGAAAGAAAAGAAAAAAGGGGAGCCTTCCGATGGCTACCTCCACACGGTCAAGAGCAAGTCGAGTCCCAGAGCGACCGAAATCCAAACGTGGGGGTGGAAATGAGGATCGCAAGAAGGAAAAAAAACAAAAAACAAGGGGGCCACCATATTGACCTTAATGTCCATCCTTTCCCTATTCCATATCCCATCTTTTCACTTTTATTGGGATACCGTCTTACTGATGTACACGGTGCTACCTTGCTAACAGTGGAGGGGGGGTAGGGGTTGCCATAGATTAAATGTTTTGCATTGGATGCCCTTCCTAACGAATGCCCCCCCCCATTTATTTGGGCTTGGGACCGGCACTAGGAAGGCACTGCCTTGTGCAACCCTGAGGCAGGTTGGGGACCTTGCTCTAGGGGCTCACAAGTGGCAGCTTGGGGCAAACTTATGATGCTTAGTGCTTATGATGTCACTCTTTTATGAAATTGGGGGACGTTTAGGTATTCTCTTCACCGCGAGCACCGATACTTACCTGCGTTTGGTTCCCCTTGGTCCCCTCATTTTTCCCAGCCTAGATTTGTATTGGTCAACACACTGTAGAACTCTATTTCCTATATGTACGATTGCACTAGAGTTTGGTGCACTATTATACCATCAGGGAGGTGTTACCTTTACGCCATTTTGGTATACACCCTTATCCAGAGCGACTATCAATTTAGCTTTAAGGGCCCTGGGATTTCATCCTACAACCTTCTGGGCAAGAGCCCAATGCCTTAACCAATGAGCTTCCAACTCTTCGGCAGATCAGTGCTTAAGGCAAAAGGCTCTGGACCATAAGATCTCAGGTTCAAATACCACCACCACCTGTGGGCCCTTCAGCAAGGCCCTTAAGAGTTGCAAGTCGCTCAGGATAGGGGGGTCTGCCAAATCCTATAAACGTATATTTACTTACGATTCGATTGATCGTATAAAGAAGGCGATTTAAAGAAAGAAAAAATCTTTAAAAGCAAAAGGGCCACACCACACACACACACACACACACACACACACACACACACACACACACACACACACTAATGCATACAAGTGCTCTCTGTTTCGCCCTCCCTGTCTCGACCCCCTTACGTCCACGGCAATCTGAGCACCGAGCACAGATGTGGAATGGAGATTAAGAGCAGGTGAGTTTGTCCGTCTTCTGATGTGGCCCGTATCGTATATATATATATATATATATATATATATATATATATATATATATATATATATATATATATATATATATATATATATTTGAGCGCCTCCACCTTTCTGCGCTGCCTCTCTCCACAGCTTGCAATATGTCTCTATTAAACATGCACACATATAATCCATTCTTTTGCACAGAGAGTACAGCGCTCTCTCACACACACACACACACACACACACACACACATTCATTTTTTTTAAGAGACGCAGGATTTATGTGTATTATGGCTCGGAGGCTGTAGCTTTTTACGAACTTAGAGCCTCGTCACCTATTTATGCAGGCGTTTTATATGAATGCTATTAGATTTATACACTTAGGAGAGTGGGTGTGTGTGGTGTGTGTGTGTGTGTGTGTGTGTGTGTGGATGGGGGGTTTTTATAGCCACTGACATGCGCAGGCTTGAGCTGATTGGCTAATATAAAGAGCAGGGCTTTATTAGCACAGCGAGCGAGTAGAGAAGCCAGGGCAGGTCCGTGTTGACTCTGGAGAAGTATAGAGGGAAATTTTTCACCCTGGACTCGCGATGTCACTTCCATAGCGCCATTTAAACAGACCATGCAGTCTGCCGTCTCTGGACTTGCGTTTCATTCGTTTGCTTCGTGACAATTAGTTAAAAAAAAAAAAAAAAAAAAAGCTGGGACAGTCTGCCAGGATGAAAATGTTAAGCGCTTGGCAAAAGGAAGGAAAGGCTGTTTGGGATTACATTCAGCCTCGGGAGAAGATTAAGTAAATGGCAGTCACGGTTAAGACCTTGGAGGCGTTGGGGGTTAGGGGTTAAAAAGGTCAGGAATTAAACACGGAAGATGTAAAGTTGGCTTTTATCACACGAGCTGGTATCGAGGGTAGTTTCAAGACTTGCTCCGTATACAAGAAAGTGCTTTATTTATCTCCTGAAAAGAGCCCCCGTGCACAGCGGGAACGTCGCTGGCAGCGTTTTTTCTGGAACGTTTACTTCATTCGAAGCACCTTCTGCGAAAGTGAGATCATGTTTTTTCATGTGTGAGAGGAGCTCGGTGCACACAGGGTCAGATTGGCACCAGTTGCACAGCTCGTAAAGTACAAAAGGCAATGTCTTTTAGGACCCTGATTGCTCTGTACAGTCTCTCTGCGACACGCCCAAATGAGGACACCATACCATCTCAGCCAAACGGGGCACCCTATCATCACACCCAAATGAGGGAACCCTCTCATCACCCCCAAATAGGGGCACCCAATTATCACCCACAAATGTGGGCACCATACCATCTCAGCCAAATGGGGCACCCTATCATCACACCCAAATGAGGGAACCCACTCATCACCCCCAAATAGGGGCACCCAATCATCACCCCCAAATAGGGGCACCCTATCATCACACCCAAATGATGGAGCCCTCTCAGCACCCCCAAATAGGGGCACCCAATCATCACCCACAAATGTGGGCACCATACCATCTCAGCCAAATGGGGCACCCTATCATCACACCCAAATGAGGGAACCCACTCATCAACCCCAAATAGGGGCACCCAATCATCACCCCCAAAAAGGGGCACCCTATCATCACCCACAAATGTGGGCACCCTGTCATCACCCCCAAATGAAGGCACCCTATAGTCAAACCGAAATGAAGGCACCCTACCATCACACCCAAATGAGGGCACCCTATCATCACCCACAAATGGGGGCACCCTCTCATCACCCCCAAATGAGGGCACCCTCTTATCACCCCCAAATGGGGCACCCCATCATCACAACCAAATGAGGGCACCCTATTGTCAAACCGAAATGAGGGCACCCTACCATCACATCCAAATGGGGGGCACCCTCTCATCACCCCCAAATGGGGCACCCCATCATCACAGCCAAATGAGGGCACCCTATCATCACACCCAAATGGGGGCACCCTATAATCACACCCAAATGGGGCACCCTATAATCACACCCAAATGGGGCACCCTATTATCACACCCAAATGGGGCACCCTATAATCAACCCAAATGGGGCACCCTACACCCCAAATGGGGCACCCTATTATCACACCCAAATGGGGGCACCCTACTATCACCTCAAATGAGGGCACCATTCCATCACGCCCAAATGATGGCACCCTATAATCACCCCCAAATGAGGGCACCCTATCATCACCCCCAAATGAGGGCACCCTATCACCACCCAGAAAATGGGACACCCTATCATCAAGGATCACACCCAAACGGGGGCACCCTATAATCACGCCCAAATGAGGGCACCATAGCATCACACCCAAATGGGGCACCCCATCATCACCCAGAAATGGGGGCATCCTATAATCATGCCCAAATGTGGGCACCCTATCATCACCCCAAAATGAGGGCACCATAGCATCACAGCCAAACGAGAACACCCTAACCATCATCAAGGACGCCCTTCTCCAGCATGACAAAAACACCCAAGGTCAAGATGTCCACAGGTACCTCGGTGTCTTTTGGCTCTGAGAACACATTCCTACTCAGGGGCCATGTTTCAGCTCTTTCCCCAAACTCTTGATACATCTGCCCACCCTGAAACAAGGGGACACTAATGCATCATGTTCACACACAAACTCCCATGAGCAGAGACAGAGGCCCCTGGCCCCATCTCTCCATGAAGCGGAAAAGGAAGACGTAACTAGCTCTTCATCCTGAGGCCAGGACGGGATTTCCCTCCCCAGGATAGCCACTCATCACCATGAGACCCCTGCGGAGAGGCAGGGCTGAAAATAACGTGGGGAGGAAGATGCCCCTTTACATCCAGGGGCAGATGAATGTAACAGACACACAGAGGTGCAGAGGGTATAAAACATACCCCGTTTTCTTCTTACGAGAGGGGAAGGATTTAACTCTACATGAAGTAAGGCTGAATAAGTGAGGCCGAGTGACTGACGGAAACATAGCGAGCGTGTCAGAGTGGCGGAATACAGCGCAAGGATGTATATCGTGTCGAGTGGCGAAGCCTCCGACAAGAGGATTTAGCAAGGCAAATTTCATCATACGCTGGGAGGACTAGGAGGAGGATGAGTCCGACAAAAGGACGGGCTAAGCAGGGGTTGAGTGATGAAGTGAAATAGATGTGAGAATGGAGAAAAAAAAAAGAAGAGATAGGGGGAGGGAGAAAAATGAGGGTGGAACAATTCGGCTCTACCTCCACCTCCATTTCTCTTCGTCTCTCGTGCTCCATGGATGGTTAAGTGCTAAATGAGCTGGGAGATTTAAGATGACTGGTGGAAGGAGGAAACCGAGGCCAGAGCTAGTGCCCTAAATCACACCAACTCCAAGCCTTGACAGGGGTGTATGGGTGGGGAGGGGCAACTTGTACCGACACATGCCTGGAAGGGTTTTAGATTCTTTGGAAGGGCGTTTATTAGCAATTCGGAGGGATTTCGGAAATCCGGGAAAAATTGCTCAGCAACTCTTAATCAGGTGTGCAGTGGTGGATAGCATAGTATAGCCTTTATATGTCACATATACATTACATCAACATGAAATGCTTTTTTTTTTTTAGTCATATCCCAGCAGGGGGGTCAGAGTGTAGGGTCAGCCATGCAACAGCGCCCCCTGGAGAGCCCCCATTTGGGTGTGATGATAGGGTGCCCTAATTTGGGCATGATTAAAGGGCATTGCTCAAGGACCAAAGAGTGGCAGCTTGGCAATACCGGAGCTCGGACCCCCACGTCCTTCCGAGGTAGGTCGGAAGTATCCCAGCACCTTAGACCGCTGAGCTCCCCAATTGGATGGCGTTCACAAAGCATGTACTTAAGAGTAGATAGTTCAGATAAATCGATTGATATCTATTAATGAATTAATAATTAATTAATTGATTAATCTAACCGATTATCATGAGGACAAAACCTTTTCAACTACTTCATAGAAATCATGTAAAGTAGTGCCTTGGGTTCGAGTCAGGAGTTTCTTCAACCATTTATTCCTGGCTAAATGTTCTCCATGTTCCACACAGAGCGCCATCTACCTGATTGGTGGCTTTCTGCACGTTTTGACCAGTTAGACTTTGATCCACTCATGAATAAAAAGGCATGACAGGAAAGTAAATGTACAGTAAAGATACGGCAAA
Source organism: Kryptopterus vitreolus (assembly GCA_030449085.1). Taxonomy (NCBI): domain Eukaryota; kingdom Metazoa; phylum Chordata; class Actinopteri; order Siluriformes; family Siluridae; genus Kryptopterus; species Kryptopterus vitreolus. Next base: position 2,591,491 of record JACRUU010000008.1, on the reverse strand, counting down.
AAAGCAACAAATTGTATTGGATTTATTCTTGATTCACTACTTAATTCTGACTTTAGATTAGTGGTTCAAATCGACGTCAACACAGCAAACAAAAATAAATGACTGAGCAGATTCTATATGTAATTTCAACATAACGAACGTGATTTAAAACTGGGAAAACAAAGAGCTTCCAATGTAGCTCTCATTGCATACCACCCGCTTTGTAATGTCAGTTGCAGGACGTTAGTCTTAAATAAGCAACGATGGCAAGAAAAGAAAACAATCCTCCAGAACGAATACTTTGAGAGGAACGTCAGTCTTATCTGGGTTTTGCCGAATAGGGTCCATTTATTATAGTTCACGACGAGGTCGCCAGGTGATGGATGCTTGAGCGCAGGTATGTTTGAGGAAGCAGTAGATTTCAGTCATTGGAGTCATCAAACTTTATATTCATTGCAGTTTGAATCCATAATCATGGTAGAAGAATAGAATATCCTTTATTTTTTATAATAATAATAATAATCCTTTATTGGTCACATATAGGCACGGTGGCGTAGTGGTTAGCACGTTCGCCTCACACCGCCAGGATCCGGGTTCGATTCCCGTCTCGGGAATGTGTGTGTGGAGTTTGCATGTTCTCCCCGTGCCTCAGGGGGTTTTTCTCCGGGTTCTCCGGTTTCCCCCGGTCCAAAAACATGCACGGTAGGTTGATTGGCACCTTGGAAAATTGTCCCTAGTGTATGAATGTGTGTGTGTGTGTGTGTGTCCTGCGATGGGTTGGCATTCCATCCAGGGTGTATCCTGCCTTAATGCCCATAGACGCCTGAGATAGGCACAGGCTCCCCGTGACCCGAGGAAGATCGGATAAAGCGGTAGAAGATGAAATGAATGAATGAATGGTCACATATAGACATTACAGCACAGTTAAATTCTTTTCTTTGCATATCCCAGCTTGATGTTGGTAGTTTGGGGTCAGAGCGCAGGGTATCAGACATGATACGGCGCCTTCTGGAGCACAGAGGGTTAAGGGTCTTGCTCAAGGACCCAAGGGCGGAAGCTTGGCCATACCGGGACTCGAACCCGGATCTTCCAATCAGCAGCCCAGCGCCTTAGACCACTGAGCTACCCCCCTCCCTTATACCTTATCCCTTATTCGTCACATATACATTGCAGTTCAGTGAAAGTCTTTCTTTGCTTGTTTTTGGAAGCTGGGGGTCAGAGTCCCAGGGTCAGCCATGATATAGTGGCCCCTTGGAGCACAGAGGGTTATAAGGGCCTTGCTCGGAGACCCAAGAGAACCTTCCGAGCGGTAGGCCAGAACCTTAACCTCTGGGAAACCCCCTACTCCATAGAAGTCACCGACACCTTCAGGAGAACATCCTCAGTAGAACTCCATTCACAAGTACGTTGGTCCAGGAATAATACAGGGACAAGGTCAGCGGTTCGACTTTTAATAAGCGGATCTACTAAAGCAACCCAACGAACAGTTCGTTCCTCGCACCTACAGCGAACAGCTGGGAAAGGAGGAATAAAGGAGCCGAGTTGTCAGAGGCCATGCCCTCCATGATACGTATAAATCTGTGGGGATTTTCCACTGCTCATGGCCATGATCTATTATTTAACAATATTATGAGTGATTTCCTTTCCCAGACTGGAGAAGGAGAGCCGGTGGGCCAGATGCCCGGGGAAAAGGGCTCCAACATCCGACTATTAACACATCCTGCAGTGCGGCGCCCCCGAGCCCGAAAAAAAAAGTTCCACCAGGACAAAACCTCACCGCAAAAAAAAAAAACTTTACCGGTTCGTCAGCCCTGAACGTCACGTCGCCTCGGCCGTCGTCGCCACCGTGTCCTGTGAGTTCACGGGGTTCGAGGGAAAGAAGTACGTTTTCCAAATGATCATTTATGAAACAAAATCGAAAACTTGTAGGTCCTGACCACGTGTCATTACGCGTTCCAGCGGCCAAGAATAACGGCAAGGATCGATCTAGTGGTAGCGCTAAACCAAACAATTTTATTTGATCCCTTAATACTGGGGGAATGTGTTTTTCTGGAAGATGAAACGGCAGTAACGCGGTGGTTTAACCGGTTACGACCGACTGTTTTCTTTCTTTTTTTTTACATGGCACATCCTATGTTGACATCCAAGAGAGAAACCAGAAACGTGGATGTGTCATTAAATTGTATTTTCCTTAGATGACGTATCCCGAAGGTTACGAGCCAATGCCTTTGGTTTTTGCCGAGACCTTAAAGAGCGAAGGAAAAGAATTCCGCAGGATGACATTTCCATGCCAAGAAGAGCTGGGAAGGGGCAAAAAAACACACCAGCAGGAAAAAAAAGTGCTTATGCACAGGAGGCAACCAGATAACGAGAGGGAAGATTAAAGTGGTGAAGTTTAATATCTAAAGTCAGGGACAGGGGGGCGGGGGGCGGGACGAAGGGGGGGGGGCGGGACGACGGGGGAAAGCTCAGGGGCCCCTTCAGAAATGAGCAAAGCGTGTCTTGCTCCACTTTTCCATGTGATTAAGGAGATAAATATCAGCCTGAGAGGTGTTGAACGGATTGTGCCGCTATTTATAGATGCAGGGGGAAAAGTCGGATTGGAGATCTGAACAGCGTGAAAGCAGAATGTTAAGAGAGATAAAAAATAAAATAGCGCCGAAAATGAACTGACAAGTGCACACACACACACACACACACACACACACACACACACACACACACACACACACACACACACACCATTCCTAGCCAACTTGGCAGGGGACCACACACTTCGGTTCGCCCCAGGGAAAAGGCAAAAGTTCTGAAACTGAAGTGCCACTGCGAGTCAGCCTGATGTTTAGCAGTAACTCTATTTAAAGAGAGATTTCAGAATTCCAAGAAAGGGTTTGGGAGTTCTAGTCAGGATTCCAGGGAGGTCTTTCTGAATTCTGTTCAGGATCACAGAGAGATTTTGAAAATTCTATTCAAGATTACACAGAAATAGACCTGAGAATTCCTGAGAGATCTATACATTCACCTGAGAATTCCAGAGAGATCTGGTAGGGGAAGGGATAGGAGGTATGGTAGGGAGGGTGGTAGGGGTATGGAAGGGAGGGGATAGTGGGTATAGAAGGGAGGGGATAGTGGGTATAGAAGGGAGGGGATGGGGGTATGGAATGGAGGGGGTAGGGGTAGGGGGTATGGAATGGAGCGGGTAGGGGGTGGAAGTGGAAGGGAAGGGGGTATGGGTGTGGAAGGGAGGGGATGGGGTATGGAATGGAAATGGGGGTAGGGGGGGTATGGAATGGAGCGGGTAGGGGTGTGGAAGGGAAGGGGGTGGGGAAGGGGGTATGGGTGTGGAAGGGAGGGGTGGATGGGAAGGGAGGGGATGGGGTATGGAATGGAGGCGGTAGGAGGAGGGGGTAGGGGGTATGGAAGGGAGGGGTAGTAGTGGGTATAGAAGGGAGGGGATGGGGGTATGGAATGGAGGGGGTAGGGGGTATGGTAGGGTGGGGGTTAGGGGTATGATTTGGAGAGGGTAGGGGTATGGAAGGAAGAAGATGGGGGGTATGGAATGGAGGGGGTAGGGGGTATGGAAGAGAGGGGGGTAGAGGCCCAAGGTGTGGAAGGGAGGGGGTAGGGGTATGGAAGGGAGGGGATAGCGGGTATGGAGAGAGAGAGGAGGGGATGGGGTATGGAATGGAGGAGGTAGGAGGGGGTAGGGTGTATGTATGGAAGGGAGGGGATGGAGGGGGTAGTGGGGTATGGTAGGGAGGGGTAGGGGGTATGATTGGAGGGGGTTCAGGGGGTAGCGGGTATGGGTAGGGGGGAGGGGAAGGGGGTATGGTGGTAGGGAGCGGGTAGGTGGTATGGTGGGGGAGGCGGTAGGGGTGGGGGGTATGGATTGGAGAAGGTAGGGGGTATGGTAGGGAGGGGTAGGGGGGGTATGATATGG
>JACRUU010000008.1:2580072-2582572 GCA_030449085.1 Kryptopterus vitreolus | reverse complement strand
AAGAGACGATGCCAGGAGGAGACCACCGGTTGCGATTCCTATTACACAGGTAACGTGTGTTTTGAGAAATTTGGATGGCATCAGGCTACAAAAACACGTAGTCCCACTTGATAAACAGGAAGGTAACGTCAAAGTATAATGAGGCATGCTTCTGGAAAAAGTCTGGGTGGAAATCTCCTGGAAGAACGACGGATTTAAGAAGGACTTGGGGGCGCCTGCTCCGGTATCTTCAGGAGGAGCCTGTGTCCGGAAGCACCTTCTGCGGATCTCCGCAACGGTGTCAAAAACGCCTGCATTTTCGTCTCCGTGAAGAAGGGATTCTCCTTCAAATCCGGCGCGGGAAGTGGGTGTGGAAGTGAGATCATGTTGTTTCACCGACTTATAACAGTCGGCGCTCCCTGTGACTGGGCGTGCGGCCGTGTGCTGCCATCTGTTGGCAGCAACTGGTGGTGCAACACGCCAACTTTTTGTACTTTTTATAGCACCGTGTGTTCGCATTTCCACGCTGGGGTCAGTCACGATGCAGCGCCCCGAGGGCACTGAGGTTTAAGGTGCCCCGCTCAGGGGCCCCGCTCAGGGGCTTATAACCCCGACCTACTGATCAATAACCCGATACTTGAACCACCGAGCTGCAAATTTGCACAACGTCCAACACAGTCTAGTTTCATGGGTTTCATAAACACAACATCTGAGGTCCCCATAAACCAGGATGTGACCCATTACTGGGGTCTTGCCCTGAAAATCTTATATATATATATATATATATATATATATATATATATATATATATATATATATATTATATATCTAAGGAATATAAAAGTAAGGAGCCCCCAGAACTAGACTACAACTAAGCAGCGTTCCTCACACACCCCGACAGCCGAGACCAGACTCGTGTGGGTTCACGGATGTGAAACAAAGAGACGAATTAAACCCGACCGGTTTCCGATTAAGGATTAAGTCATTACTCATGCTAATCGTGCGTGTGCACCAGAGCTTTCCACATCTGGAACACTAGCGAGCGCGGGGCTCCCTGAACTCCGCTCTGAATGTATTTACAGGTTTTGTAAAGCAATATAAGTGAAGGAGCTAAATGTGTTGGACAAGCGCGGCTTTAGCACAGGAAGTCCCGGATCTGATAGAAATTCCACTTCGGAGCTCGTTAGAGCGAACGGCTTAACGGGTTTTGCGATGCCGCGGCATTAAAGTACGACATTAGCAGACGAGGCCGTTTATTTCCTGGAATAGACCGCGGTGCGTGCGGGGGAAAAGACACGTCGAGGAGCCAGATAAGTTATAAATACATATCAGGAAGGCACGGGAAAATCCTAATAAGACAGATGGACATTAGCGTTACACCGAGCTGTTAAGGGCCTCGCTCGGGGGGCCCCACAGTGGGAGCTTTTTGTGCGGTTGGGATTCATGACCCTCAGACAGACCTGAAGTGGGACTAAAACCTCCTCCGCATTGTTTTCTGTATGGTCAAAAGTATTTGGACACCTGGATTCGCACAATTATCTAAACCCTTATTGTTCGTCTCCGGGATTAACGTAAAAGTCGGGCTTTACGTCGTATGAATCGAATGGCCGTTTTTTTTTCGAATTGAGGGGAAAATGTGTCGCTATTTGTTTACCTGTTTGTTGTGGTTTTTCGCCGTCATGTTTATCCCGCAGCGCCACACAATCAACATTTAACAACGTGCTTGTGTTTTGGAATAAACCAGTCGGGGATCTGTTTTGTTGAAGTAACAAACCCGAACCATTTCCATACGACTAATGAAACCCCGCCCCCTTTGGGAAACGAGCTCTTCTGATTCGTCGGAGCGCTGCCATGTTGTATTTCGTATTTCACAAGCGTAATACGCTGCGGGAGAGGCGGAGAACTACGGAAGCTCGCTGTGCCAAATCGAGGTGAAAACTGATTTTTCAACATAAACTAAATATTCGATAATGACCCCAGTGTGTGTGTGTGTGTGTGTGTTCCTATGATTGACAGAGCATCACACGACATCAGGCCGACGCCCCTCACTGCATCCGAGTAGTTGAGGGATAAGAGCCTTGCTCAAGCGCCCCCTAGTGGGAGCTTTGTGTTGCTGAGATTCAAACATGTGACCTTTTGTTTCCAATGTTCATCCTTAACGACGACTGCACATGCTCACAAAACTCAATGGCATGCAGAAATGAAATGCATCTTATATATATATAGACTGTAGGTGTTATAATGCTTAATAAGGTAAATATAAGAGTTTAGAATAAATTATAAATCACAAACACACAAAGCACAGTGAGTAAAAAAAAAAAAAAAAATAGAAAAAAAAAAGAATGCGGAACGCAGACCAACCCGAGCGGAAAATCACAAGCAGTGCTCGGACGGAAAAGATTATAAAAGAAGGAATACATATATATATATATATATATATATATATATATATAGAGAGAGAGAGAGAGAGAGAGAGAGAGAGAGATAGAGGGGAGAGAGAGATGGATCTCAAGGCCGAAAT
>JACRUU010000008.1:2557572-2575072 GCA_030449085.1 Kryptopterus vitreolus | reverse complement strand
TGAGCAAGGCCCTCAACTGTGTTTGCTCCAGGGGACACAATAGGGTGGCTTGACCCTGCGCTCTGACCCCACTTTCCTGGGATATGCTGGGAGGGGTGTAGCTCAGAGCAGGGTTACTGATCAGAAGGTCAGGGGTTCGAAAGTTTGTTATCGCCAAGCTGCCGCCCTTGAGCAACCCCTACAGCTCTGTATCATGGGCGACCCTGCGCCCTGACCCCGGCTTCCAAACAAGCTGGGATATACAAAGAGCAATTGAGGGCCCACTAGTGGTATAGCTTGGTGGTGGTGGGATTTGAACCCGAGATCTTCCAGAGGCCAAAACCTTCACCACTGAGCTACACACCTCCCGAAAATCCACCTTCATGTTCCTCGGACCCCACCACCCCCTCCTGCCTCCTCCCCGCTCCCAGTGCAGAAACTTGGCCGTTAACAAGACCCTTAGTCGCACATCAAAGGAGGCACTGAATGACTAATCACCAGCTCCACTTCTCCAACACCCTGCACTCAGCAGCTTCACACCTTCGCACCAAACCCTGGAGACGACCATCACCCCCCCAACCCACCAACCCCCCCCTTTTTCCGCCTCGCAGACCGCAGCTGCACATCAAAAACCCGGAGGGTCCGGGGTAACCATACTGAGCCCAGTGTACTGTAGGTCTCTATTCATTATCCTGCAAGGCTCTTCCTTCAGTACAATTTGTTCCACATGCTGAAGAGAGCGAGAGGAGAGAGGGAGCGAGAGAGCGAGAGAGAGAAGGAGTTTCTATCTCAGGAAGTCGGCTCGAACAGTCCGAAGTCTTGTTCTACACAATCTATGCCTATGCCGAAACGAACCCGCTGAGAAAGCACAGGCTTTTTTTCTTTCTTTCTTTCGGAAAGCCAGAAATGTAAGGAAAAGGAATGTAAGGGGAGATGGAGTGGTGGCGGGCGGCGGATGCGGGACGGACGGGAGGGAGGGAGGGGGAGGGAGGGAGGGAGCGAGTGTTCACGGAGCAGCGTGGCCTCCAGAAGGCACATCACTCACTTATTTGGAAAGTTCATACTTGAAAAATAAACACGGAGAACAAACTGTTTGCTTTTAAGCGCTAGAATTACGAGGCCTAAGGGAACTCTCGCACCTGTAAAGGACTAGCATCCATTACCGGCCCGAGAAAAATAATGACGGATGAGGGGAGGGGGGGAGGGAAAGGGGAAGGGGGTCTATATCGCCTTTTTCTACAAAGAACCCCCCCTCGCCCCCGTGTCATATGTATTCCCGGGCGAGAAGCTGCTTTATTAGTTAATACGCGAAAGTGTTTGCATTCGGTCTTCTGGTCCAGGATCAGGATTGATGAATTATCGGTAGCGGTAAACAATCCCGACAGCGAAGCGATCCAAGGAGGAAATTTCCCCATGCGCATGAACTCAGAGACCCTAAAAAAACCCTGTCCCAGCAGGACAACGCTCCGGGTGGACAAAGCCAGTCAGGATTGGTTTACAAGAACTTGGGAGGTGGGAGGTGGTTGTAGCCCAGCGGTTAAGGTGTTGGACTCAAGACCAGAAGATCGCAGGTTCAAACCCCACCACCACCACCAAGCTACCATTTACATTTGTACATTGTGCATTTGGCAGACGCTCTTATCCAGAGCGACATACAACTGAGCAACTAGTGGTAGCTTGGTGGTGGTGGTGGGGTTTGAACCTGCGATCTTCTGGTCCAGAGTCCAACACCTTAACCACTGGGCTACCACCTGCCCTTGCGCAAGGCTCTTAACTGTTAATTGCTCAGTTGTAAGTCGCTCTGGATAAGTTCATTAACTTCATTAACACACAATCACCGTAAAAAATACCCCCCACCCACCCCACCCACCCCCGACCCGGCACGTAATACTAGCGTTTTAAAATCGCTCTTTAAAGTCGTATTCTACGTGATAAAATGTACGTTTTCATATCACGCGTTGTTTTCTTTTACTCGTTGCTGCGATGTTTCAAAGAGACGTAACGAAAAGAAAAGCTTTTTAAGGATTTGGAAATAATACGCATTGGTGTAGACGTAGCTACAATTTTATTCAAATAAAACGCCTGCCGTTTTATTGTCTTTTTTTCTGCCGTTTTGCATTTTATATGGCAAAAAAAAAAGGATTTTAAAACATGACGCATTTGTTTATACGTAGCTTAAATTTTTTTCAAAATGGTTTAGTTTTGTATCTATTTATTTATTTATATTTCCGGAAATATGAAAACTACATCGATCAATGGATTAAAATTGTAATCGTTTTTAAATACATGTATCCGTAGCTACAATTTTATACAATTTATAATTTTTTACATTTAAAAAAAAAAAAAAAAAAAAAAGATTAATTTTATATTTTCATAATCATACAAATGATTTTTTTTTTATATTTTATATTTTCGCGAAATACGCAATACAACATGGCGGTGCTCTGACCAATCCGGAGAGCTTGTTTTCCGAAGAGGGGGCGGGGTTTCATCAGTGGTACGGAAACGTTTCGGGGTTTGTAACTTCGGACGTTCAACAAACCGAAACCCCTCTGTAACGTTTATCTAACGTTTCTAAAGGAACTAATGTCAGCTTGGTGGCGGTCGGATTTGAACCTGTGATCTTCCCAGGTCCGAATGCCAAAAGACCCAATGTGGAAGCCCAGTGTGTCCACAAACTTGTACCAACCCAGAATCCAATCCAACAAGTCCCGATCCATAACACACTAAAAGACCAACTATTCCTATTATCCCCTTATTATATTTCAGCCCCGCCCCCAACCCCTCCCCCGCCTTTAGAAGATCTTCAGCGTGTAATCTGGCAACGGAGAACGCCATCATAGATCTGAACATCAAAATATCTTGTCAGCTACTTTGCGGTCAAAATGTTTCTCCACGATTAATCGCATTAACCTCGATTAATCGCGACTTAAACCATTTAAATCAGGGGTGTCAAAGTCAAATGGACGGAGGGCCAAATAAAACATTTTGCTACAAGTCGAGGGCCGGACTGTCCGAATGTTAATTGAAATCAAAATTTGACCTACTGAAAACCTAACAAATATATTACGATTAGATAAATAAAGTAATATTTTATTATGACTCTGTCAGTAATTTTTAATTTTCAACAGGCTGGCACAAAAGACAAATATGTCAATACAAAAACACCTCATAACATGAACATTAAATGAACAAAGTGATATTATTCAAGGCACCATCAGCTATATTTTCTCATTTAGCAAAAGTGGGCTGAATTTAAGCAACTTCAAAGAAATAAATAATATCAGCAATTTTCTGCAATCTTTCTGCATTCACTCCTCTGATATATATATATATATATATATATATATATATATATATATATATATATATATATATATGCATTGAAATACAATAAAATAAAGTACAAAAATCTATGAACCAGAAAGAAGACTTTCTTTAAGGAAAATGTGTCATATGTGCAGTGAAAACAAATATTATTTAACTTTTAAATGTAGCCTTTGTTCCATGTCTACATTCTCGTTTTTGTCTGCGTGTTTTGTTTCATGATGTCGTCTCAGATTATACTCTTTCATCACCGCCACACTTTCTCCACACAGAAGGCACACGGCTTTTCCAGCGACGTCCGTGAACATGTACTCAGACTCAACACCTTGTTTGAAACCCCCGTTTCTCAGTGGCCACCTTCCGTTTTGCCATTGTTGATAGGTAGGCTTTTTGCTGTTATGCTAATGACCGCTAATAAATAAGGAAAGGAAGCCGCCTCTCGCTCGGTGCGTCACCGTTGCATTGTGGGAAATGTAGTTTTGGTGCGTACATAATATCTGCGGGCTGCTGGGGCTACTGGTTTGCAGGAGCCCGCGGGCCGGATCTAATAATAAATTAATATCATCACGCGGGCCAAATAAAACCCACTCGCGGGCCTGATTTGGCCCGCGGGCCTTGGCTTTGACATATGTGATTTAAATGAATGTACGTAGCTATAATTTTTTTGATAACATTGTACAACTGTATAGGGAACTATGAAAACTAGAGCGATCAACCGATTCAAATATTTCGTCGCGATTCACCGGCGATTAATCGCAACTTAATTCGGATCTGCTCTAAATGTACCTCAAATCCTACCTCTCTAATCAACACGCGCACAGACAAATACGGACACTTTATGAAAATGTAGGATCGCCATTTAACCGAGAAAAAAGCGCTTCAAAATGAACGACGGCGTTTTTAAACGACGTAAATCCTCAGGACGTCGACTTTCGCTACGTTTCCACACAGACGCCTTTAATTGCCCTGATTATTTTTTTTTGCCTTCAAATATATATTTTCATATATATTTATATTTAAAAAAACTGAATATGGAAATACGAAAACTAGAGCGGCCCATCGATTAACAATACGTTTAATCGCGTTAATCACGATTAACCTGCGATTAATCGCAACTCGTACATTTCGACCGGCTCTAAATGTACCTTAAACGGAGTGTTAAATGATCTAAATCAGCATAGCGGAATATGAACATTTTCTGAAAATGTATGATATTAAGATTATATATATATTCTTATATAGATATATTATATTTATATATATATATATATATAATAAAATCGTATATATATATATCGTATGTATATATATTATAATCGTAAGTATATATATTACGTATATATATATTACACGTCTATTGTATATATATATATATATATATATATATATATATATATATATATATATATATATATATATATATATATAATATATATATTTTTGACGTAAATGTTTCTAAAGTAACGACGGTTTTGTTTTTTTTAAACGGCAAACTTTAGCGGACGTTTTTTTAATTGTTTTATTTACTGTTTTTTTTTTTTTTTCCACGGAGTAGAAAGCTGTGAATAAATGTGTTCATTTCTCTTCTTTAATGCTTATTTATTTGTCATTTTCATAAAAAGATTGAATTGGATGTTTCGAACGAATATCTAAAAAGTTTTTTTTGCCCCCCCCGCTAAAGTGTTTTTCAGGGTTAAATTAATACGCACGTGTTAAGAACATTCTTTTATTTATTTTTTTTAATTAATTGCGCTCGATAAATTGATTGGAGATACCAGACGGGAGGCTGCGGGATACCATCTGTTACTATCCACCACATTGTACATCGAGCGCTATGGCTTGTGTGACCTACAGGAAACTTTACAGGAGATTTCTTTACACTAGAATAAGAGGAAAATTCGTCTCCAGCGCTAAAATAAACCGTCTGCTTCGAGAAGGGCCTTTATTTAGCTTCATAAACACACAATCAACGTAAAAAATAGTCCCCCCGAACCCCCACGACACATAATACTAGCGCTTTAAAATCGCTCTTTAAAGCAGATAACGTCGTTATTTTCGTTGCCGCGTTCTGCGTAAAAAAAAAACGTACGCTTTTTTTTTTATTTAGTCGTCGCTGCGATGTTTCATTCATTCATTCATTCATTCTTCTACCGCTTTATCCGATCTTCCCTCGGGTCACGGGGGAGTCTGTGCCTATCTCAGGCGTCTATGGGCATTAAGGCAGGATACACCCTGGATGGAATGCCAACCCATCACAGGGCACACACACCACACACACACACACACCAACACATTCACACACTAGGGACAATTTTCCAAGGTGCCAATCAACCTACCGTGCATGTTTTTGGACCGGGGGAGGAAACCGGAGAACCCGGAGAAAAACCCCCTGAGGCACGGGGAGAACATGCACAAACTCCACACACACATGGCCGAGACGGGAATCGAACCCGGACCCTGGCGGTGTGAGGCGAAACGTGCTAACCACTAAACCACCGTGCCCCAGCGATGTTTCAAATAGATGTAAATAAATAAAAGCTTTTTAAGGATTTGGAAATAATACGCATTGGTGTATACGTAGCTACAGTTTTATTCAAATTTATTAAAACGTCTGCCGTTTTATTTTCCTTTTTTTCTAGCATTTTGCATTTTCGTTGCGAAACAAAAACAAGACGTATTCGTGTATACGTAGCGTACATTTTTTCAAAATTGTTTATTTATTTATTTATTTATAACAAGTGATTCGTTTTGTATTTACGACAATTTTATACAATTTATCATTCATTCATTCATCTTCTAGCGCTTTATCCGATCTTCCCTCGGGTCACGGGGAGTCTGTGCCTATCTCAGGCGTCTATGGGCATTAAGGCAGGATACACCCTGGATGGAATGCCAACCCATCGCAGGGCACACACACACACACACACCACGCATTCATATACACTAGGGACAATTTTCCAAGGTGCCAATCAACCTACCGTGCATGTTTTTGGACCGGGGAGGAAACCGGAGAACCCGGAGAAAAACCCCCTGAGACACGGGGAGAACATGCACAAACTCCACACACACATGGCCGAGACGGGACTCGAACCCGGACCCTGGTGGTGTGAGGCGAAACGTGCTAACCACTAAACCACCGTTCCCCCCCTTTATACAATTTATCATTTTTGAAAACTGAATATACGAAAACTAGATCGGTTCAAATATTTAATGGCGTTAATGGTGATTAACCTGCGAGTAATCGCAACTCGTACCTTAAACCAAGTGTTTCATCCTCTAATAGACAAATAGACAAATACGAACGCTTAATGAAAACTGCATGGAGAGCGAAGAACGACACAACGACACAAATCATCACTTTAGCCACGTTTCCAGACGGACGCATTTAATCGGCGCACTTTATTTCTCCCAGTATGTCGGAGTAAAGAAAGAGTAAACGTTGTGAATAAACGTGTCTTAAATTCGCCTCTTTCGCGTTTATTCATTTGTATCTGTAATAAAAACAATCGAACGGAAATGTCTGCGTTAATAAAATTTGCGGCGTTAAAGTCCCCACGTACACAAACACACACCCACACACACACACACACACACACACACACCACACACACACACACTTTTCCAAAATGCGTAGAGGAAAAATAAAAGATGATGTTTGCGTGCCGTTAGTACTGGGGTAAAATACAGCCGTGATATGATCCGGAGACAAATTGCTACACATGTCTGGTCTTTAAGTTCAGCCAATGATCCGGGTCGATGACATCATCCCTGCTGTATCATATCTCTTGACTTTTCGGGTCGGAGCAGCCGGTCATGTCCGAGCGACGCTCTGGAAATGGGGAATTCTGGGTAGGGAATAATGAATAGATGTGGGAGAGAAGGATAAAGTAGACATGAGCGATTGGAGGAGGGGGGGGGGGGGGGGGGGGGGGGGGGGGGAGTTGTCTATGAGCGAATGCAAAGATTAGCGAGGAATTCGGGGGAAAGTTCATGGAGAGATAGCGAAGTTTTCAGGGCGAATTGTTGGTGCCGGAGACTGGAGGACGTAGCTGAGCGGAGCGCCGACGATATTCCTGGTTCGTTTTTGCAGGACACACTCGTTAGCATCCTCCAATCGGAGCGGCGATGGCGTCTGGCCGGATCTTTTCACCGCTTGACGTCGCGGGCGAATTATTTATTTATTTGTTTGTTTGTTTGCCGAGAAGACGAATTGAAAAGGTGCCGATTCGCACATTTCCCCAAACTTCCCAACGATATAAAGGTTAATCCCCTAATTGGGGTCAGAGCGGCGTCTTAACGAGAGCCTTGCTTATCCGCCGGGAGACGTACGACCCCCGTCACGGCGTCCCGTGACCCAGAGAGAGTTCGTGACCTCGTTCTAAATTCCATTCCTCCTCCTCGTCTTCTTCCCTGCGGTTCACCCACATAAAGACGACCGCTCTAATACGGACAGTGATTATGCGGTAATTCAGTAACGTCATTCCGGGACGGTTTACCTGGACGCGCTTAAAGAACCGGATCAGGAGCATTCCCGACGGGACGGGCTGGGATTGATGGTCGATCGCCTGTAAGCGAAGGGTTGCCGGGGCCACAGTCACGTCTGACCGCGGCTGGACCTTTTAGCAAGGGTACTTAACCCCGAAGTGCACAGGGGGACACTTGAGGGGACGACCTCGTGCTCTGACCATGTAATTGCTTTTGTGTGCGAGAGACGATCAAGATGAATTATTCTACACTAAGGATGGCAGATAGAGATGTGATGCAGGGCATGCTATAGCGATATATCGATTATATATATATATATATATATATATATATATATATATATTATAATTACTCAAAATCTCTCCCTATAATAAAAATTATTGATTATTTAATATTTATTTTACTCTGGAAATTCTTCTTTTAATATGAATTTCTCGTTTACAATGTTAAATGTTTAGTGGTTGTTTTGAAGTGTAAAATATGGGACGTGGCTCCTTTAAGAATTGTGTTCCGGTTGCTTTTCCCATATAAACTGGTGATACGGTGTTTAGGTTATACGGAAGCGCTTTATTGCGTTCAGTAAAAATGCGCTTTATTGCAGTAATACGGATTTGGGAATGCGATGCGCTTGCGTAAGGTTCCATACGGTAATATACGCTAATATAGTGAGGAGATCATACCTGTTGTGAATGCGCAGCTAGGGGGCGTAATTGGGGGAAATTTAGGAAGTGTGAGTGGATGCACTGAACGTTTATTTATTCGTTTATGTTATTGTTGCTCGGGTTTCGTTCATTCGCAGCAGATACGACGCAGAGTGAAGGAGCGGATCACTCAACATAGTAATGCACACTGCGTTATAATGCCTTAACATTAGTGTATGTGTGTATGTATGTATGTGTATATATATATATGCACAAGAAAAAGAAAAATATTGTTTAAAATGATGTTTAAAAAATTTTGCCCCAAAAGAACAAAGTATGTCCTGAAAAATCCGCCGAACCGAACCACTCACGTCCATAATATTTGTCATTATTAGTTTTATTATTGTTATTATTATTATTATTATTATTTGTTCATTTTGATGACATTATAAAATTTTGCATAAACGTTACGATGACGTAAAGGTCGTTCGACTGCCCTCTTCATGTTTATGTCTGGATTTCAGTGTTCCGTGGAGCCATAATGGGCCACCGTGGAAGCCGAACGTTATGAATGTCGGTACTTATCCCGCTTATTAATAAAGCAGTGAGGTAGTGGCTGTATAAAAATAAAAGGTAAACGAGCTCTGGAAAAAAAAAAAAAAAAAAAGAAAAAAATAAAAATGATAAATATAATATATATATATATATATATATATATATATATAATATATATATATATATATATACTATATATATATATATATATGATATATATATATATATATATATATATAACTATATATATATATATATCACTTCTACTGCCTACTGCTTTATCCGACTTCTCTCTCGGGTTGTGGGGAATCAGGCATCTCAGGGAATCAAGGCCAGGATACACCAACGCATCACAGGGCAACACACACACACACACACACACACACACATTCATTCATACACTAGGGACAATTTTCCAAGGTGCCAATCAACCTACCGTGCATGTTTTTGGACCGGGGGAGGAAACCGGAGAACCCGAGAAAAAAAACCCCCTGAGGCACGGGGAGAACATGCACAAACTCCACACACACACATGGCCAAGACGGGAATCGAACCCCCGGACCCTGGAGGTGTGAGGCGAACGTGCTAAACACTAAGCTACTGTGTCCCTAATAATAATAATAATAATAATAATAATATAATAATAATCAGTAATACACCTCGCTCACCTCATCCATTCTCAGATATATATATATATATATATATATATATATACATACATAATACATACATACCTACACATACACACACACACACCACAATATATATTCATATATATATATATATATATATATATATATATATATGTTTAACTCTTGTTAAAAGGCTCAGCTCAGGTGGGGTAAATCCAGAATAAGTGACGCCCGGCGTGTTCATTAAATCCTACATAAAATTTTAACCCGCTCTTTTTCACCACTTCCTGTTCTACGTTTTTATTGCCACTCAAACCCTGGGCTTAGGAGGCTGAGGAATAAATACCATAAGTGCATTAGACTGGGAAGGGGGGGGGGGGGGGGGTGGAAAAGAAGGATAGAGGAGAGAAAAAAAAACAGAAAGCAATTTGTCTGTGTGTATTAGCAGGACAGCTGTATCGAGTCTATTTAAAGAGGGAAGACGGTGGAATAAGACATTCGAGTGAGTCCTGACGTGAAGACCAGATGTCCTGCTAGAAACACAATGCAAAGACATACAGACGCTCTGCTCCCTACGAACAAAACACTTTTTACGAACTTTTCGCCGATACGAACGAACCTATCCGTAAAGTAAAAATGAGTTCGGATACGGAAAGAAAAAAAAAAAACACGCTAGTTTGTGCCGGATTCATTAATGCAGTAAATTAGCGTTTTTTTTTTATTGCTTATATCTTACTAACATAGTAATCGTGCGTAGTCAATAACAAACAACTTACGAACAAATTCATACTACGAACGAACTCTCTGGGAACGTAACTCGTTTGTAGGATGGGGAACATCTATATATATATATATATATATATATATATATATCTATATATATATATATATATATATATATATATATATATATATATGTGGGGCACGGTGGTTTAGTGGTCAGCACGTTCGCCTCACACCGCCAGGGTCCGGGTTCGATTCCCGTCTCGGCCATGTGTGTGTGGAGTTTGCATGTTCTCCCCGTGCCTCAGGGGGTTTTTCTCCGGGTTCTCCGGTTTCCTCCCCGGTCCAAAAACATGCACGGTAGGTTGATTGGCACCTTGGAAAATTGTCCCTAGTGTATGAATGTGTGTGTGTGTGTGTGTGTGTGTGTGTGTGCCCTGCGATGGGTTGGCATTCCATCCAGGGTGTATCCTGCCTTAATGCCCATAGACGCCTGAGATAGACACAGGCTCCCCGTGACCCGAGGGAAGATCGGATAAAGCGCTAGAAGATGAATGAATGAATATATATATATATATATATATATATATATATATATATATATATATATATATATATATAATATATTATATATATCAAACAAAAACACATATATATAAATAAATATTTTATAAAAATTTAGTAAAATATAACGATACGACTACCTGCGATTTTTTGTAACTCGTCATCTCCTACCCATTTACCTAAACGAGATCAAATTCAGGGTTAAGGGCCGTGGTCAAGGGCCCGCGCTACCTGTTTGAACCTGTGATCTTCCCGTCCAGAGGCCTTAACCACTCTGCTGGGATCAGAGCGCAGGATACAGCGCCCCCTGGAGCACAGAGGGTTAAGGGTCTTGCTTAAGGACCCGAGGGTGGCGAGCTGGGCGATACCGGGACTCGGACCCCCTCCGACCTTCTGATCAGCACCCCAAGAGACTTATACCACCCCTCTCCCCTCAAATGAAGAGAAGTAAGGAGAAAATACTGGGAGAGGAGAATAAAGGAGAAGAGAAGGATGATGCAAAAGAAGGGATGGGAGAAGTGTAGAGAGGAAGAGAGGAGTGGAAAGGAGGGAATAAGTAGGGGAGGAAAAGGGGGGAAAGAAGCGAGTGTAAAAGAGGAGAGGAGAATACAGGAGATGCGAAGGAAAGAGAAAAGGAGAGAGGTGAGATGAGAGGAGAAAATAAAGGAGAGGGCTCGGACTCCCTCCTTCCCTCCCTTCTTCTCCAAAACGTCCAATCCCAAGTCTCCATAAACACTAGTGGAACATCTTCCCAGGACCGAGGGGCTACCAGTGATACTAATCCCGATTTTAACATTAAAATGCGTCAAATGGACAGAATTCCTCTTTTGTTTTTGGGGTCAGAACATGATACAGCGCCCCCTAGAGCACAAGGACCCACCTTTTTTTTCTCGGTTATACCAGGGCTCAAACACCAGACCATCCGATCAGCACCTTAGACCACCGAGCTGCACCTCTTCCCAAAGCAACAGCTCGACAAAATGTGAGGGGGGGGAGCGGTTTTGGCGGCGACCCCGAAGGCATCGTTATATTGGCGCGAGTCGCCGGTTTCGCTGCTGGCGTTTTGAGGTCTGAATGTTTCCCGAAAACAGCAGCTCTTTTTTTGGCCCGAGGATGAGCGGTGAGATTTGCCCCGAGTCCAAGACAAATCCCGGCACCGACGCCTTGTTACGCCTCGGGGGCTCTGGGGCTCACCGCTGCCGGATCAGCCTCGGGGCCTCCGACCCAACAACCTCCCTAATGAAGCCAATATTTGTTGTTTTTGTTTTGCCCAACCCTTCCATGCTTAACCCCCCCCCCCCCTTCGCCGTTATACCCTCCAGGCCCTTGTGTGCTAATTTACGGACTTGGTTGACTTTTAGCCACAGCTGGGGCCGAGAGGCACCAAAACGTCTGCATTTTCAGCCCAATAAAAGGATGCTTTCAAACACGGACCGCTCGTTCACTCTCTAGGGAGCAATTGGACACTTTTACTTCCGACCCCACCTTTTGGTTCGGTCCTAATATTTCGACATTTTACGCTTTCTGCGGCTTTCTTCCAGACAAAAAAGAAAAACAAACTTTTTTTTTTGGTTCCGCCAGTGTGTGCCCAAAACCATGGCTCTCTACAGCCTAAAAACAGTAGCGCCGATGTCAGGACCATCATCCCGTCCACTGCGCCTACAAACGGAGCTTCTATAACGTCCGAGGCACGGCACGCAAGAAGGAATTCTGACAGGGATGTAATTACACGACCTCCTTCCATAACTCCTGATCCTCCATCTGAGGTTAGTTACACAGCGGGACTTGTTAACATTGTCTCAGGAGTCCTGCAAACGCTCATCGCTCCCAAGTATTAAAAGCCATTTCCCGTCAACGGAAACGTTTATTCGTGAATAATAATAATAATAATATTAAAAATAATAATAATGATAATGTAAAAGAGAGGGGGGCACGGTGGCGTAGTGGTTAGCACAGTTCGCCTCACACCACCAGGGTCCGGGTTCGATTCCCGTCTCGGCCATGTGTGTGTGGAGTTTGTGCATGTTCTCCCCGTGCCTCAGGGGGTTTTTCTCCGGGTTCTCCGGTTTCCTCCCCCGGTCCAAAAACATGCACGGTAGGTTGATTGGCACCTTGGAAAAATTGTCCCTAGTGTATGAATGTGTGTGTGATGTGTGTGTGTGTGTGTGTGCCCTGCGCGATGGGTTGGCATTCCATCCAGGGTGTATCCTGCCTTAACGCCCATAGACGCCTGAGATAGACACAGACTCCCCGTGACCCGAGGGAAGATCGGATAAAGCGCTAGAAGATGAATGAATGATCATGTAAAAGAGGGCATTTCCTTCCTCTCTTTCCGACTCTTCATTTATATGCATCGATTTAAAGACAATTATCCAATTCATGAATGATTATAAATTAATTTCTTTTTATTAGGAATGATTTTATTATTTTTGCATTCATTTATTTATTTAATTCTGTTTCATTATTTTTTATTTTATATTATTATTTTTAATCATCATTTTTTTATACAAATTTTTATAATTTTTTTATAATTTTACTTTTATTAGGAATTATTTTATTAGGAATTCGACGGAAACTGAGCTGTTTATTCCGTGAATATATAATAAAAAATACAAATAAATAAATAATAATAATAATAATAATAATAATGATAATGTAAAAGAGGGCATTTCCTTCCTCTCTTGCCGACTCTTCATTTATACGCATCGATTTAGAGACAATTATCCAATTCGTAAATGATAATAAATTCGTTTTTTCTTTTTATTAGGAATGATTTTATAATTTTTTTTATTTATTTATTTAATTTCAACTTAATTTTATATTATTATTTGTATCATTATTATTTTTTTTATTTATATTTTATTATTATTTTATCATTTTATTTATTTTAGGAATTTATTTTATTAGGATTCAACGGAAACTGAGCTGTTTATTCATGATCATAATAATAATAAATAAATAATAATAATAATAATAATAATGAATAATAATGATAATAATAATAATAATAATAATAATGATAATGTAAAAGAGGGCATTTCCTTCCTCTCTTGAAGTCCGACTCTTCATTTATACGCATCGATTTAGAGACAATTATCCAATTCATGAATGATAATAAATTAATTTCTTTTTATTAGGAATGATTTTATAATTTCTGCATTCATTTATTTATTTAATTCTATTTTAATTATTTTTTATTTTATATTATTATTTTTAATCATCATTTTTTTAAACCAATTTTTTTTTTTTTATCATTGTATTTTTATTAGGAATTATTTTATTAGGAATTCAACACGGAAAACTGAGCTGTTTTATATCGTGAATAATAATAATAAAAACACACAATAAATACAAATAAAATAAATAATAATAATAATAATAATAATAATGCTGTAAAAGAGGGCATTTCCTTCCTCGCTTGCCGACTCTTCATTTATACGCATCGATTTAGAGACAATTATCCAATTCGTAAATGATAATAAATTTGTTTCTTTTTATTAGGAATAATTTTTATTATTTTGTATTTATTAATTAATTTAATTGAATTATTTTTATTTTGTATTATATTATTATTTTTTTATTTATTTATTTATTTATTTATTATTTTATTCTTTTTTTATAATTTTATTTTTATTAGGAATTATTTTATTAGGAATGCAACGGAAACTGAGCTGTTTATTCGTGAATAATAATAATAATAATAATAATAATAATAATAATAATAATAATAATAATAATAATGCTGTAAAAGAGGGCATTTCCTTCCTCCAATTCGTAAATGATAATAAATTAGTTTCTTTTTATTAGGAATAATTTTATTATTTTGTATTTATTAATTAATTTAATTTCATTATTTTTATTTTGTATTATTATATCATTATTATTATTATCATTCTTATTATTAGCTTATTATTTATTATTATTATTTTTATTCTTTTTTTATCATTGTATTTTTATTAGGAATTATTTTTATTAGGAATGCAACGGAAACTGAGCCGTTTATTCGTGAATAATACTAATAATAATAAATAATAATAATAATAATAATAATAATAATAATAATAATAATAATGCTGTAACAGAGGGCATTTCCTTCCTCTCTTTCCGACTCTTCATTAATACACGCCGAGTTAAAGACAATTATCCATAATAAATGATAATTAATTCGTTTCTTTTTATTAGGAATTTGAATGCTATTTTGTTGTATTTGTTATCGTGTTGTTAGTTGTTTATTTGCGATTTCACTGTATTTTCCGTACAATCGTTTTTATTCCTGTTTTAATTCAATAACATTTTTTTAAAAATAATTTTAAATGTTTTTTTATTGTTGATTATTACTTTTTTGTACTCATTTTAACCGTTGTTGTATTTCCTCTTATGTAAAAACCTTTGAATTACCAGTGCGTATGAATATATACAGTGTTGGGGAATAACGAGTTACATGTGACGGCGTTACGTAAAATAAATGTAACAGTAATTAAATTAATTATGAAAATGTTAAAGATTACAAATAGGGTTACGTCTGAACAACTTCTATTTTTAAATATGTGATGTACAGATCGCACTTCCTTCCCGTGCCATTCCCAATCATTCCAATTCCCACTCGCAATCATCCCCATTCCTGATCATTCCCATCCTCATTCCCAATCGTCCCCATTCCCGAATCATCCTCATTCCCATTCCCATTCCCATTCGTCCTCCATCCCAATCATCCCCATTCCCAATCGTCCTCTTTCCCATCCCCATTCCCGAATCATCCCCATTCCCAATCATCCCCATTCCCAATCATCCCCATTCCCCAATCATCCCCATTCCCATTCCCGATCATCCCCATTCCCAATCATCCCCATTCCCAATCGTCCCCATTCCCAATCGTCCCCATTCCCAATCATCCTCCTTCCCAATCGTCCCCATTCCCGATCGTCCCCATTCCCAATCATCCCCATTCCCAATCGTCCCCATCCCCATTCCCAATCATCCCCATTCCCAATCGTCCCCATCCCCATTCCCCAATCGTCCCCATCCCAATCATTCCCAATCATCCCCATTCCCAATCGTACCCATCCCCATTCCCCATCCCAATCATCCCCATTCCCAATCATCCCCATTCCCAATCGTCCCCATTCCCAATCGTCCCCATTCCCAATCATCCCCATTCCCAATCATCCCCATTCCCAATCGTCCCCATTCCCAATCATCCCCATTCCCAATCGTCCCCATTCCCAATCATCCCCATTCCCAATCGTCCCCATTCCCGATCGTCCCCATTCCCGATCGTCCCCATTCCCAATCGTCCTCATTCCCAATCGTCCTCATTCCCATTCCCATCGTCCTCATTCCCATTCCCATCGTCCTCATTCCCAATCGTCCTCATTCCCAATCGTCCTCATTCCCAATCGTCCTCATTCCCAATCGTCCTCATTCCCAATCGTCCTCATTCCCAATCGTCCTCATTCCCAATCGTCCTCATTCCCAATCGTCCTCATTCCCAATCGTCCTCATTCCCAATCGTCCTCATTCCCAATCGTCCTCATTCCCAATCGTCCTCATTCCCAATCGTCCTCATTCCCAATCATCCTCATTCCCGTCCTCATTCCCGATCATCCTCATTCCCAATCGTACCCATTCCCAATTGTCCTCATTCCCAATTGTCCTCTTTCCCAATCGTCCCCATTCCCGATCGTCCCATTCCCAATCGTCCCCATTCCCATCATCCCCATTCCCGAATCATCCCCATTCCCAATCGTCCCCATTCCCAATCGTCCCCATTCCCAATCGTCCCCATTCCCAATCATCCTCATTCCCAATCGTCCTCATTCCCATCGTCCCCATTCCCAATCGTCCTCATTCCCAATCGTCCCCATTCCCGATCGTCCCCATTCCCATCGTCCTCATTCCCAATCGTCCTCATTCCCAATCGTCCTCATTCCCAATCGTCCTCATTCCCAATCGTCCTCATTCCCAATCGTCCTCATTCCCAATCGTCCTCATTCCCAATCGTCCTCATTCCCAATCGTCCTCATTCCCATCGTCCCCATTCCCAATCGTCCTCATTCCCAATCGTCCTCATTCCCAATCATCCTCATTCCCAATCATCCTCATTCCCAATCGTCCTCATTCCCGATCATCCTCATTCCCAATCATCCCCATTCCCAATCATCCCCATTCCCAATCATCCCCATTCCCAATCGTCCTCATTCCCAATCGTCCTCATTCCCAATCGTCCCCATTCCCAATCGTCCTCATTCCCAATCGTCCCCATTCCCAATCGTCCTCATTCCCGATCATCCCATCATTCCCAATCATCCCATTCCCATTCCCATCATCCCCATTCCCAATCATCCCCATTCCCAATCGTCCTCATTCCCAATCGTCCTCATTCCCAATCGTCCTCATTCCCAATTTCCCATCGTCCCCATTCCCGATCATCCTCATTCCCAATCGTCCCCATTCCCATTCCACATCATTCCTCCCTTTTCCATATGGCTATATAAACATTTCTAACATCTCAAACCTCACACATGCTCGGTGTAGCTACTAAACGTACGAATAAATCTCGTCCACGGTTATTCATCACACACACACACACACACA
>JACRUU010000008.1:2537572-2552572 GCA_030449085.1 Kryptopterus vitreolus | reverse complement strand
AATGTCACAAAATTGTAACAGTTGTAACAATGTGACATTGTCACAAAATTGTCACAAAATTGTTACAGTTGTACCAAAACTCTAACAGTTGTAACAATTGTAACAAAGTTGTAACAAATTGGAACAGTTGTAAAAATGTGACAATTGTAACAAAACTATAAAAGTTGTAACAAATTGTAACGGAACTGTAACAATTGTAACAACTGTAACAGTTTTAACAATGTCACAAAACTGTAACAGTTGTAACAATGTGACATTGTCACAAAATTGTTACAGTTGTACCAAAACTCTTAACAGTTGTAACAAATTGTAACAAAACTGTAACAGTTGTAACAAATTGTAACGGAACTGTAACAATTGTGACAACTGTAACAGTTTTAACAATGTAACAAAAATTTAACAGTTGTAACAATGTGACATTGTCACAAAATTGTTACAGTTGTACCAAAACTCTTAACAGTTGTAACAAATTGTAACAAAACTGTAACAGTTGTAACAAATTGTAACGGAACTGTAACAATTGTGACAACTGTAACAGTTTTAACAATGTAACAAAAATTTAACAGTTGTAACAATGTGACATTGTCACAAAATTGTCCCAAAATTGTTACAGTTGTACCAAAACTCTTAACAGTTGTAACAATTGTAACAAAACTGTAACAGTTGTAACAAATTGTAACAAAACTGTAACAATGTTTGTGACCAATAAAAATCCAGAATCTTGATTTTTAAAAAAAAAGTCCATTTTTTTTTCGTACCTGCTGCTTGAGCTGATGCACCAGTCGGTCTTTCTCCCTCTTCAGCAGAGACACTTCATCCTGAGTCTTCTTCTTTTTAGAGGAGGACAGCTCCAGGAGGGCAATGTTGGCATCCTTCTCACTGATGGCAGCCAGCAATGCCTCCTGTCTGCGTAGAGAGAAGAAGAAGGGGGAGAGAAAAAAAACACATCAATAACCCAGTCAACAAGAAACCCCTTCAGATCCTCAGTGGTTAGGGCTCGAGGGTTACTGACCAGACGCTCATGAGTTCAAGCTCTGAGGGCCAACCTAAAGGGCCCTTGTGCTCTGACCCCAGCTTTCCAACATGTGGGTTACGGATGTCGGACTTCTATGAGGTCGAGCTCTACCAAGCTTCTAAATGGGCCCTCGAGCAAGGCCCTTAACTGCTCCGTAGTATAAAGGCGTCTGCTACATGCCATAAATGTAATGCGAAGAAATATGATCCCTAAAACGGCCTGCACCGCCGGGTCATTATTCATTTATTCCTTTAAGGGCCGTGCTCAAGGGCCCACAAGTGGAAGCTGTGGTGGTGGGACTTGAACCTGCGATCTTCCGTTCCAAAACCCAATGCTGGAATCACTGAGCTACACACCTCACACCTAATCGTCACTTCGGAAAACCGGCGCTTTTCAAATGTTCATCCCTTTATCATTCGGAAAACACGGTGAAACGAGGGACGGATTATGAATGACGTGTGATTTTTTTTGGGGGGGGTCAAAGACAAGAGAATATTTCCGAATATTCCGAAACCTCGGATTTATTTATAATACATACATTTTTTTTTTTAGTTCTTGGTTTTTTTTTTCAAGAAAAGGGGTGCCATTACTTTTAGAGCTGAATAAGCTGTATTAGTAGGCTGGAAGGGAAGGGGGGGGGTTTCTTCAGTAGGACTACCGGGCTCAGGTCGAGTTACAGAAGGGGAGAGAGAGAAAGCGTAGCCCCCCCAACCCCCCCCCCCCCCGTCTGACAGCGGCGATGGAAAAAGCCGATAGCGGAGGCAGGGGAAGGCGAGCGGCGGCCGCGATGATGACTTCCAGAGGATCGGCGGTGAGGCCGCGGAGAGAACACTGTCAGCTCAGTGTGTATGTATGTGTGTGTGTGTGTGTGTGTGGTGTGTGTGTGTGTGTGTGTGTGTCGAAGCCTGATCCACCCTCTGCTGTTTTCCATCACGCCGGGCTTCTCCTCGCCGCAGTCCTTTCCTTCTTTCTAAGTTTCTAACCCTGACCTTCCCTTCCTGCTTTTCAACCCCCCCTCCTCTGTCAGTCTTCCTCTGGCAGAAATCCCTCGCTCCGATCCGACCGGATAAGTGGTTAAAGGTATTGGACCGGAAGATCGCAGGTTCAAATTCACAACCTCCACCGAGCTGACCACTAGTGGGCCCTTGAGCAAGGCCCTTAACCCACAATTGCTCGGTTGGATAAGGACGTCTGCCAAAATGCGGCGAATGTAACGAGGACCAATTTACACAAGGAACTTTTCATTCGAGTAAAATCAAAGACAAAAGGGTTTCCACGGCGTTCAAGGGATAAATAAATAAATAAACAAACAAACAAACAAACAAACAGTAAAGGGGTGAAATTTTAGACCTGATATTACGATATCAGAAAGACGGTAAATATTCGCATCGCTCAAAAGTAAAGTCCATTTTTGTCTGTGGAACAATCCCAGAGAGAGAGAGAGAGAGAGAGAGAGAGAGAGAGAGAGAGGTGAGAGAGAGAGAGAGAGAGAGTCGCTCCAGTAAGACAAAGCTGATTGGCTGTCGGGTTTTATTCAAAAATCAACAAATGAATAAATCAATTAAAAAAAACTTGTATGAGAATTATTTTATTTTGTCTTTTATTAAATTTTATTCGTCACATGCGGCTTTTTGAAGGACTCGAGATGTCATGAACGATTTGCTTTTCATTCATTCATCTTCTAGCGCTTTATCCGATCTTCCCTCGGGTCACGGGGAGTCTGTGTCTATCTCAGGCGTCTATGGGTATTAAGGCAGGATACACCCTGGATGGAATGCCAACCAATCACACACACACACACACACACACACACACACACACACACACATTCATACACTAGGGACAATTTTTCCAAGGTGCCAATCAACCTACCGTGCATGTTTTTTTTTGGGGACCGGGGAGGAAACCGGAGAACCCGGAGAAAAACCCCTGAGGCACGGGGAGAACATGCACAAAGTCCACACACACATGGCCGAGACGGGAATCGAACCCGGACCCTGGCGGTGTGAGGCGAACGTGCGAAACACTAAACCACCGTGCCCCCCCGATTTGCTTTTTTTTTTTTTTTTTTTTTTTTTTTGCTTTTTTGATTTTTTTTTTAATTAAATTTAAAATGTATTGAAATTTAATAAAATTGAATTTCAAATTTTTATATTTAAAATGATCATTTAACATTTTTTGTATGTAAAAGGTACATGTTTAGATAACATTTTTTGACATTAGAATTAAATCGCCACGGATTATAAAAAGTACATTTTTAAATTACATTCTTTATTTAATCTTTAAAATTTGAATTTTGGGATTTAAAATGAAAACTCACATTAAAAATGTGATTTTTTTTTTCAATGTAAAATCGGAAGTTAAAATTAGCATTTTTTTTTAAATCACCACCGATTGTAAAACGTACATTTTTACATCGCGAATTTTTTTATTTCAAATTTAAATTTATACATTTAAAATGTGAACTTTTACATTAAAAAAAAACGTTTACATTTAAAATTTGAATAAAAAAAAATCAAGGTTAAAATTAAAATTTCATAATAAACATTTTTCAATTTAAAATGTGAACTTTTACATTAAAAAAAACTTTTACATTTAAAGTTTGAATAAAAAATAATTAAATAATAAAATTAAAATTTTATAATAAACATTTTTCAATTTAAAATGGGAATTTTTACATTTAAAATAAAATAAATTGTAAATTAAAAATAATGGTAAATTCACACTTAGCAATTTTAGATTACGCTTTAGAGCATGTGAGCGATATGACTCACGGATATCATCAGGATACACATATAATCAGGATACACACACACACACACACACACACACACACACACACACACACACACACACACACACACACACTTTTCCCCCGTGCATGCAGAAACCACTGTGCTGCAGTGTAAACTAATAAATGAGCTCTGGAGACGTTCCAGCCGCCTCCTCACCGCCGCCACGTTCTCTCCAGAACCCCTTAATACACTCGCAGCGCTCCTTCTGGTCGATTCTGCAGACCACAGGCACCAAGCCGACCTCACGTGCACGCCATTTAACTCGGGATAAACAGCCTTCCAGCCGCCTTCCGACAGCCTTCCAGTCGCCACGAGCATCCTGCAGCTCCGGACGATAAAAGGAACGAGGCGTGAATTCTAACCGCCGAGGGAAAGGGAAAAAAACAACAACCCACGTCTGACGGAGAAACCAGAGGGCGGAGGCAGAAGATAACGACATATTACATCCTCCATAAGGTCAAAAGTTTATGGACACCACGCCATTACAGACCGCTGAAGTCTTCAGATCTTCCACTTCAATGCATATCTTCCAAATATTCATTTACTTTCATCTAATACATTTATTTGATTAATTTTTAAGCATAAATGTGTCTTTTTAAATATAATAATAAAGGATGTGTGAATAAAGGATGATCCCAGAACTGTGGATAATTAATAAAATAAACACTTTCTCCACTGTTTTAAAGGTATCAGTGGAATTCGTTTTAAAGGACACAGAGAGAGAGAGTGTGTGTGTGTGTGTGTGACAGAGAGAGAGAGAGAGAGAGAGAGAGAGAGAGAGAGGTAAAAGGAGGGATCTGGCTCTCGGTTTGCTCACCGGCCGAAGAGAAACCACATGACATGCATTAAATAAACTGATTTACTCTTCCACTCTGTCTGTCTATCTATCCATCTATCTATCCATCCATCTACCCATCCATCCATCCATGCAACTATGCATCCATCCATCCATCCATCCTTCAATGCATCTATGCATCCATCCATCCATCAATGCATGAATCCATCCATCTATGAAGCCGTTCGTCTATCCATCCATCCATGCAGCCATCAATGCATCTATGCATCCATCCATCCATCCATGCATCTATCCATCCATCAATGCATCTATGCATCCATCCATCCTTCAATGCACCCATGCATCCATCCATCCATCAATGCATCTATGCATCCATCCATCCATCCATCCATCCATCAATGCATCTATGCATCTATCCATCCATCACTGCATGAATCCATCCATCCATGCAGCCATGCATCCATCCATCCATCTATGAAGCCGTTCGTCTATCCATCCATCCATGCAGCCATGCATCCATCCATCCATCAATGCATCTATGCATCCATCCATCCATCAATCCATCCATCAATGCATCTATGCATCTATCCATCCATCAATGCATCTATGCATCCATCCATCCATCAATGCATCTATGCATCCATCCATCCATCCATCCATCAATGCATCTATGCATCTATCCATCCATCAATTCATCAATCCTCCATCTATGAAGTTGTCCGTCTGTCCGTCTATCCATCCATCCATCAATGCATCCTATCCATCCATCAATGCATCTATGCATCTATCCATCCATCAAAGCATCTATCCATCCATCAATGCATGAATCCATCCATCCATCCATCCATCCATCCATCAATGCATCTATGCATCTATCCATCCATCCGTCTATCAATGCATCCATCCATCCATCCGTCTATCAATGCATCTATCCATTCATCTATGAAGCCGTCTGTCTGTCCGTCTATCCATCCATCCATGAATCTGTCCATCCGTCTATCCATGCATCTATCAACTATCTATCTATCCATCTATACCTCTATCTATCAATGTATCTATCCATCCATGCATCCATCCATCTATCTATCATCCATACCTCTATGTATTAATACATCTATCCATCCATCCATGAATCTATCCATGCATCCATCCATACATCCGTTCGTCCATCTATCTATCCATACCTCGAATCATTACTCCATTCATCTATCGAGCTATCCATCCATCCACCCGCCTGTCCATCCAATCATCCATCAAGCTATCTATCTATCTATCCATCAAGCTATCTATCTATTTACCTCTATCTATCAATATCCATCATCCATCCATTCATCCTTCCATGCATCCGTCCATCTATCTATCCTACCTACTCGAATCATTATTCCATTCATCTATCGAGCTATCCATCCATCCACCCACCTGTCCATCTATCTATCTATCTATCTATCAATCTATCCATCTATGCATCCATTTATCCACCTATCTATACCTCTATTTACCTCTATCTATCAATATCCATCAATCGATCCATCCATGAATGCATCTATCGATCCATCTATGAAGCTGTCTGTCTGTCGTCCGTCAGTCCATCTATCAATCCATCCAATCTATCCATCCATACCTCTATCTATCAATGCAAATATTCATCCATCCATCCATGCATCCATCCATCTGTCCAGTCATCCATCCATCCATCTATCCATCGAATCATTACTCCATCCATCTATAATATCTCACTATATCACAACAATTACTGCAACTCAAAAAATGTCCAATAACTTTTTCTTCCTCTTTTATTTTACTTTATAAATTCCATCTCAGAGGCACGGTGGATTAGTGTTTATCACATTCGCCTCACACCGCCAGGGTCCGGGTTCGATTCCCGTCTCGGCCATATGTGTGTGGAGTTTGTGCATGTTCTCCCCGTGTCTCAGGGGTTTTCTCCGGTCTCCTTTCCCCTCCCCCCCAAAACATGACGTATTTGATGGCACCTGGAAAATTGTACCGAGTGGATGATGTGTGTGTTGTGTGTGTGTGTGTGGTGTGTGTGATGGGTGCTTCCATCCAGGGTGTATCCTGCCTAATGCCCGTAGACCCTGAATAGCACAGACTCCCCGTGACCCGAGGGAAGATCGGATAAAGCGCTAGAAGATGAATGAATTCCATCTCACATATAAAATCCCATTCCTTACAAGCGCAAAACGCAACAGTGCGTAAAAGCTCCATCGGATCGTGTCGTATAAAAGGAGTCGATGGTTAATTATTAACAATGTGGTATAAAAGGAATAAAACACTTCAGATGTAAATCACACACTAAAAGCTCCATTTGGAAACATGACTTTTCCAGTCGGATGTGCTTCTTCCTTCTTAAACCTTCCCTTAAGCCTCACCTACACTTTAACTAATACACACACACACACACACACACACACACACACACGTACAATATATAGAGGAACGCCCACACACACTTTAGCGTGAACCCTTTGCCCTCGGAGAAGCTCAGGACTTATCAGCTCTTCTTCCTGAGGCTGACAGTCCAACCTTAATGAGCACTGATAGCAGCAGACCAGCACATCTCCTCCTCTCCACACACACACACACACACACACACACACACACACACTCGGCTGCTATCTCCAGCACAACAGCTTCCCATGGGAACAATTACACACACACACACAGAGACAGTGCAGTGTTGCATAGATCATATCGTCTGTGTGTGTGTGTGTGTGTGTGTGTGTGTGTGTGTGTGTGTGTGTGTGTGTGTGTGTGTGTGGTGGATATGTAATTTCTTGCTGCCTCTTGCGCGATGTACAAAACAAACGATAACATTTTAAAAAATATTCCATCCATCTTTCAAGAGACTCTTACGAAACCAAAGCGAAAAAAAGCCAACACACACACACACACACACACACACACACACACACACACACACACACACACACACACACACACACACACAACACACACACACAGTGATTTATTAACTTATGCTCTCCTTTATATACTGTTTATCTACACATTTATTGCCATGTGTTATCTTACATCAGCGTTAAACTGTTAAAATTCAGTTTAACGCCACTGAGTTTATTAATGTTGTGTTTATTTACATTCTTATAAAAAATAAATGCATAAATAAAAAAAAAGAGGAGAAATTAAAATCGTTCCACGAAACACACGTTTATTCACAACGTTCTTTATTTTACTCGGGTTTTAAACTCCGCCATTTTTAATCAGTAAACATTATTGTTACAAAAAGGAAGGAAGGAAAGAAGGAAAGAAAGAAAGAAAAGGGGGAAGGAAGGAAAGAAAGAAAGGAAAGGATGAAGAAAGGGAGGAAGGAAAACCATGGTAAATGAAGAAAGGGAGAATGACTGAATGAAAAGAAAGATAGGTGAATGAATGAATGAATGAGGGACAAAAGAAAGACAATAAAATGAATAATGAATGAGAAAGAAAGAGAAAGAACGAAATAAAGAAGGAAAGAAAGAAAGAAACAAATAATGGTAAATGAAGAAAGGAAGAATGAAGGAGAAAGAAAGAAAGAAACAATAAACAATAAATAAGGGAGATTGATCGAATGAAAAGAGGTGAATGAATAAATGAATGAGAGAAATAAGGAAAGAAAGGAAAGTGAATGCATGAGAAAGAACTACTAAGAAAGATAGAATGAATGAACGATGAAGAAAGAAAGGTGAATGAATGAATGAATGAATGAATGAATGAGGGGACAAAACAAAGAAAGGAATAATGAATGAGAAAGAAGGAAAGAAAGAAATAATGATAAATGAAGAAAGGAAGAAAGAATGAATGAAATAGAATGCATGAGAAAGAAAAATGAAAGAATGGCAATGAAGAAAGATTAATGCATGGATGAAAAAGAAAGAAAGGTGAATGAATGAATGAAAGAGAGAAAGAAAGAAGGAAAGGGGAATGGATGAATGAGAAATACTGAACAAATGAAAGAAAAAAGAGTGAATGAAGGAGAAAGAAAGAATTGTAAACAAAGAAAGGAAGAATGAACGGTCGAAAAAGAAAAAAGGTGAATGACTGAATGACTGAAAGGGAGAAAGAAAGAAGGAAAGGTGAATGGATGAATGAGAAATAATGACAGAATGAAAGATAAAGAGAGTGAATAAATGGGAAAGAAAGAAATGTAAACAAAGAATGGACGAAAAAAGAAAGATGAATAAAAGAAAGAAAGAAAGGAGGGAGGCCGAATGAAAGAATGAATGAGTGAGAAAGAAAGAATTGTAAACGAAGAAAGGAAGAATGAACGGATGAAAAAGAAAAAAGGTGAATGAATGAATGAAAGAGAAAGAAAGAAGGAAAGGTGAATGGACGAATGAGAAATACTGAAAGAATGAAAGAAAAAAGAGAGTAAATGAATGAGAAAGAAAAAGAAATGTAAACAAAGAAAGGAAGAATGAATGGATGAAAAAAGAAAGGTGAATAAAAGAAAGACAGAAAGAAAGAAAGGAGGGAGGCCAAACGAAAGAATGAATGACTGAGAAAGAACGAAATGCAAACGAAGAAAGGAAGAATGAATGGATGAAAAAGAAAGAAATGTGAATGAACAAAAGAAAGAAAGGTGAATTGATGAATGAGTAATGCTGAAATAATGAAAGAAAAAAGAGTGAATGGATGGAAAAAGAAAGGTAAAAAAAGAAAGAAGGGAGTGCAAATGGATGAATGAATGGATGAGAAAGAAGGATACAAGAAACTTAAGAAATTAAGGGAGGCCGAACAAATGACCTGAACTAATTTAGAAAAGTACGAAAGAAAGTGTAAGGAGGGAGCTGTGAATGAATGAATGAATGAATGAGAAAGAATTAGGAAAGAAAGACAAGCTAAGTCCGCGAGGTTTGGCTGCCTTAATGAATCCTGAGAATGACACAATAAAGAAAGAAAGAAGGGAGGGCTCCCGGATGACTGAATGGATGAGAACTTCAAAGAAAGAAAGAAAGTAAGGCCCTGGTCGGACTACCCAATGAATGAACGAATGAGAAAGAAAGTAGGAAAGAAAGAAAGTAAGAAAGGAGGTAGGGGCGAACGAATGAATGAACGAATGAGAAAGAAAGAGGGAAAGAAAGAAAGAAAAAAGAAAGAAAGAAAGAAGGGAGGGAGGACGAACGAACGAATGAACGAACGGATGAACGAATGAGAAAGAAAGAAGGAAAGAAAGAAAGAAAGTAAGAAAGTAGGGAGGATGAATGAATGAATGAGAAAGAAAGAAGGAAAGAAAGAAAGAAAGAAGGGAGGGCGAACGGATGAATGAATGGATGAGAAAGAAGGAAAGAAAGAAAGTAAGGAAGGAGGGAGGACGAACGAATGAACGAGAAAGAAGGAAAGAAAGAAAGTAAGAAGGAGGTAGGGCGAACGAATGAATGAACGAATGAGAAAAGAAGAAGTGAAAGGAAAACAAAAGGAGGGAGGACGAACGAACGAACGAACGGATGAAACGAACGGATGAACGAATGAGAAAGAAAAAGGAAGAAGAAAGAAAGAAAGGAGGTTATGACGAAAGAAGAATGAACGAAGAGAAAGAAAGAAGGAAAGAAAGAAAGTAAAGAAAGAAAGGAGGTAGGCGCGAAGAAAGAAGAATTAAGACCTAACCGAACGAGAAAGAAGGAAAGAAAGAAAGTAAGAAAGGAGGTAGGGCGAACGAATGAATGAACGAATGAGAAAGAAAGAAAGAAAGAAAAAAAAAGGGCGAAAGAAAAGAAGAAAAAAAGGAGGGGAAGAAAGAAAGCGAACGAATGAATGAACGAACGAGAAAGAAAGAAGGAAAGAAAGAAAGAAAAAAGAAAGAAAGAAAGAAAGAATAGGGAGTAGGCGAAAGAATGAATGAAAAGACGAATGAAAAGAAAGAAGAAAGAAAGAAAGAAAGAAAGGAGGAGGCCGAACGAACGAGAAATAAAGAAGGAAAGAAGGATTTGGTCACATGACACTTTTTCCCTCTGTAACGATAATTAAACACTGATCGGTATTTATTACAAACGTATTTATTTACTAATAAAATACTAATAATAACTAATAAATACTTCTTATTTATTTATTAAACAACAATAAACAAATCTCACAAATAAACGGAGACGTGGGGGGGGTGGCGGGGGGGGGGGGGGGGAGCAGCCGAGTGATGATGAACGCCTGAGATGCGCTAGACAGACCTCGACCACACATGCACACACAGACTTAGACTCGCATTTCCCCTCGGAAGTGTCGTTCCTAAGGCAACAACAGTGTGTGTGTGTGTGTGTGTGTGTGTGTGTGTGTGTGTGTGTGTGTGTGTGTGTGTGTGTGTGTGTGTGTGTGTGTGTATGTGTAGTTAAGGGGATTCTAGCGAGGGAGACAGCGAGGGCGAGACCTAAAGTACCCTTTTTTTCCTGGGAAATAAAGCTCACGAAGCAGGTCCACCTGTGGAAGCCATTAGTGAACCAGATGGAGAGGGACGGAAGCGCCGCGGTCGAGGGGAACGGAGACACGGGAGCGTTCGGAAAACACGGGAAGGGAAGAGAACATGGAAGCTACACCTTGGGACCCCGAAACAAAGGATTACAGATGTCAGCGAGACGTACGGTCCTTAAGCCCGGCGCTGTCGGCCGAGCGCTGCAGCTTAGTGGGATACACGACTTATGGCTCATGACATAACTCCACTGTGTTGTTTTGTTTTTTTTTTTTTTCCCGCCGCAGCTGGTCGCGCCTGAGAATTTCCATTGTAAATAACATGTCGAGGACAAAGAGCGTAATTTATAAGGAAGGATGAATTTATGCTGAAATACCACTGCTGTGTTACATTAAAGTCGCTCGGAATTGCGCAAGTCCTGCGGCCGTTTACGAACGAAAGCCTTTACTCTGATCTGCGTTCAATAATTAGTCGCTGGAGCGTGCATGTTACATGACTTCAGTCCACATGTGCTTTCGGTGTATCGAACGGGTCCGAGAGAGGGGGGGTGAGGAGGGAAAAGGGGGGAAGGAGCACTGGGGAGGGGGGCGAGGGGGAAGTGTGGAGGAGTGAAGAGGAGCGAGGGGGAACGAGGGGGAAGCATGGAGGAGTGTGGATGAGCGAGAGGGAAGAGTGGAGGAGCAAGGAGGAGCGAGGGGGAATGAGGAGCTAGGAGGTGTATGGGCCATCGCGGGAGACGAGAGGGAGCGTGGGGGGGGACATGGAAGAGGGAGGTATGTGGAGAAGTGTGGAGGAGCGAGGAGTGTGGGGCAACATGGGGGAGCGAGAGAGGCCATGGGGGAATGTGGGGGAGTGTGGAGGGAACATGGGAAACATGGAGGAGCGACATGGAGGAGCGTGGAGGAGAGAGGTGGAACATGGAGGAGAGAGGAGGAGTGTGGGGCATCGCGGGGGGACAAGGAGGAGCGTGAAGGATAGTGGCGGAGACGGGAAGAGCGGAGAAGCGAGGGGGAACAAGGAGGAGTGAGAGGGAATGTGGGAAAAAGGTGAGGAACTTGGAGGAGCAGCGAGGGGGGGACTTGGAGGAGCAGCGAGGGGGGACTTGGAGGAGCAGCGAGGGGGGACTTGGAGGAGCAGCGAGAGGGGGACTTGGAGGAGCAGCGAGAGGGGGACTTGGAGGAGCAGCGAGAGGGGGACTTGGAGGAGCAGCGAGAGGGGGGACTTGGAGGAGCAGCGAGGGGGGGACTTGGAGGAGCAGCGAGGGGGGGACTTGGAGGAGCAGCGAGGGGGGGACTTGGAGGAGCAGCGAGGGGGGGAGGGGGACTTGGAGGAGCAGCGAGGGGGGACTTGGAGGAGCAGCGAGGGGGGACTTGGAGGAGCAGCGAGAGGGGGACTTGGAGGAGCAGCGAGAGGGGGACTTGGAGGAGCAGCGAGGGGGGACTTGGAGGAGCAGCGAGAGGGGGACTTGGAGGAGCAGCGAGGGGGGGGACTTGGAGGAGGAGCAGGGGGGAGGGAGGGGGACTTGGAGGAGCAGCGAGGGGGGGGGGACTTGGAGGAGCAGCGAGAAGAGGGGGGACTTGGAGGAGCAGCGAGGGGGGAAGAAGAGCTTGGAGGAGCAGCAGAAAGAGGGGGAGGGGAGTTGGAGGAGCAGAAAAGAGGGGGGGGGGGGGGAACTTGGAGGAGGAGCAGAAAGAGGTGGGAACTTGGAGGAGCAGAAGAGGGGGAACTTGGAGGAGGGAGAAAGAGGGGGAACTTGGAGGAGCAGCAAGGGGGGAACTTGGAGGAGGAGCAGAAAGAGGGGGAACTTGGAGGAGCAGCAAGGGGGGAACTTGGAGGAGGAGCAGAAAGAGGGGGAACTTGGAGGAGGAGCAGAAAGAGGGGGAACTTGGAGGAGCAGTGAGGGGGGAACTTGGAGGAGGAGCAGAAAGAGGGGGAACTTGGAGGAGCAGTGAGGGGGGAACTTGGAGGAGGAGCAGAAAGAGGGGGAACTTGGAGGAGTAGCGAGGGGGAACTTGGAGGAGCAGAAAGAGGGGGACTTGGAGGATCATGGGGGACGGAGAATTTACCATTCTTTCGTTCCTTCATTCCTTACTTCTTCATATACAATTTGTCATTATCCTTCTCTCTTTCATTCCTTCTTCCTTTATTCACCTTTCTTACTGTTTTTTTTTGCCCATAGTTCTTTCTTACAGTGTATAATACGGTACATAGTCTCGAGTTCGAGTCAGCGCTGGAGTCATTACCATCACTCTATTAATACTTCGGCGTGCAGAGTCTCTTCACGCTTTGATTAAGAAAAGAGTCATGTGACCAGAACGATAATAAGGACATTACAGCCGTAATAAATCGTAGTACTTTGGATCCTTAAGGGCATTTTAAGTAGCGGGTTTAAGGAGGCGCACTTCTTTACTGGAGTAATATTTCGTGTGGCCTTGTCCGGGTGCGTCATCCCGTCTGCCATAATACATCATGTAACACGGTGTCTGGATAAAGCACACGGAGACACGGCTCCACTCCAAACACACTGATAGACACCACTTCACTACGAGTGGAGGAATAAGACTCTCATCCTAAAGTAAATCAGGAAGAATGCGCCTCGAGGCAGTGCCTTTTATGGCACGGGAAAAGAGGCTCTCCAAAACCTGGCGCTTTCTGCTTTTTTTTTGTATGTGAGATAGAAGAAGAATGAAGGAATGAGAAAGAAAGGTATACGAGGAAAAGAAAGAATAAAAAGGATAGCAAGAATGGGAAAGGGTGAGATGAATGAAAGGAAGAAAGAAATGTGAATGAATGAGAAGGAAAGAAAAAAGGTAGAAAAGAAAGAATGAGTAATAAATAAGGAAGGAAGGAAAGAATGCGCAAGAGAAAGTAAGAAAGAAGAAGAATGAAGGAATGAGAACGAAAGGAAAAGAAAGAATAAAAAGGATAGCAAAAATGGGAAAGGGTGAGATGAATGAAAGAAATAAAGATATGTGAATGAATGAGAAGGAAAGAAAAAAGGTAGAAAAGAAAGAAAGAACAGTAAATGAAAAAAAGGAAGAATAAATGAGAGACTGAAAGAAAGAAAGATAAATAAATAAGGAAGGAAATAAAGAATGCACGAGAGAAAGTGAGATAGATGGTATAAAAGGAAAAGAAAGAATAAAAAGGAAAGGATGCGGGGGGGAAAGGAAATAAATAAAAGGAAATAAAAAGGAAAAAAGAATGGGAAAGGGTGAGATGAATGAAAGAAAGAAAGATATATGAATGAGAAGGAAATAAAAAAGGAAGAAAAGAAAGAATGGTACCTGAAGAAACAAAGAATAAATGAGAGAAAGAAAGAAAGAAAGAAAGAATGAGTAATAAATACGGAAGGAAGGAAAGGATGTGCAAGAGAAAGTAAGAAAGAAGAAGAATGAAGGAATGAGAAAGAAAGGAAAAGACAGAATAAAAAGGAAAGAAAGAATGGGAAAGGATGAGATGAATGAATGAAAGAAAGAATGGGAAAGGATGAGATGAATGACAGAAAGAAAGATATGTGAATGAATAAGAAGGAAAGAAAAAAGGAAAAAGAAAGAAAGAATGGTAAATGAAGAAAGGAAGAATAAATTAAAGATAAATAAATAAGGAAAGAAAGAAAGAATATGCGAGAGAAAGTGAGAGAAGAAGAATGAAGGGATGAGAAAGAAAGGTATAAAAGGAAAAGAAAGAATGGGAAAGGATGAGATGAATGAATGAAAGAAAGATATGTGAGTGAATGAATGAGAAGGAAAGAAAAAAGGAAGAAAATAAAGAAAGAATGGTAAATGAAAAAAGGCAGAATAAAAGAGAGAGAGAAAGATAAATAAATAAGGAAGGAAAGAAAGAAAGAATGTGAAAGAGAAAGTAAGAAAGAAGAAGAATGAAGGAATGAGAAAGGTATAAAAAAGAAAGAATAAAAAGGAAAGAAAAAAGAAGGGTAAAGGATGAGATGAATGAAAGAAAGAAAGAAAGATAGGTGAGT
>JACRUU010000008.1:2527572-2532572 GCA_030449085.1 Kryptopterus vitreolus | reverse complement strand
CGGCGAGACTTCCACTCACACTCGCTCCGGAATAACGGCGAGACTTCCACTCACACTCGCTCCGGAATAACGGCGAGACTTCCACTCACACTCGCTCCGGAATAACGGCGAGACTTCCACTCTAAAACCCCCTCGGCTCAAGAAAACAAAACGGCGAGAGAGACTCTCCATTCAACCATTCGAACCCCCTCAGGAATAACGGCCGAGACTTCCACCTCACATTCGCTACGGCCAATAACGGCGGACTACCACAACACACTCGCTCAGGAATGACTGGCGAGAACTTCCCCACTCTCACTCGCTCCGGAATGATGGCGAGACTTCCACTCTCACTCGCTCCGGAATAACGCAGAGACTTCCACTACACTAAGATCGGGAAGAACGGGAGAATCTACCCGCTAATTTCTTAAACAACTGTGAGTTACACGTACCGCCCGACACTCTTTCCATTTGTTCTTTCCTCCCATCATTATTGCCCGAATGCAGGCTAGCCCACCGGTCTGCACCAGGTCTGGCGGGCGGGAGAGCCAGGTGCCTGTCCACCGGGCGGGGGCGTGCGCGCAGGAAGTCGGGCTGGCATGACAGTTCTTCCGGGCCAGCAGTGCATGCGACGGGACAGGAGGCAGGGCGTGCCGCCTGGCAGGTCGCGCGACTTATCACTTATTCACCTTTCTTCATTGCTTTCCATTCATCATTAATTTCTTTCACCATCTTTCCTTCACCTTCTTCCTTCCTTGCTTTCTTTCTTTCGTTCATTCTTCTATTCTTTCTTTACTATCCTTTCATTCTTATTTTCTTTCCATTTTTTTTCTTTCCTCCCAGCCTTTCTTTCTCTCCTTCACTCACTCATTCACCTTCCTTTCTTCTTCTCTTTCCATTTTTTCTTTCCTCCCTTTCTTTCTCTCATTCATTAATTCATCCTTCCTTTCTTTAACACATTCCTCCTTTCTTTACCATTCTTTCTTCCTTCCTTCATTTTTGTCTCACTTGCACTCAAAGTCAGTCTCTCAATTTCAAGACGTCCAATAAAGACATTTAATAAAAAAATATTCCTTTTCTTTTTTAGTAAAAAAACAAAACATGAAAGTCTGTAATCGTGTAAAAAGTTCCTGCTTTAAAAAAAAAACATTCCCAACGCACAAATAATCACTCGCTACACAAACTTCTCGAGCATTCCCGAGTTTTTCCGTGCGGAATGTCGACTTTCTCCCGAATCTCCCGAATCACCTCGAGTTCCCACTCGGTCCGAAACAGCTGGACAGATGTGAACACACAGCAGCACGGGTCAGCGAGGGCCGGCTCAGTCACCACCACCGCATCACACCCTGCGTATCGAGTGTGTGTGTGTGTGTGTGTGTGTCTCAGAGCGTCTCGGGATGATCTCACCCGAGAGCACAACGGGATCGTCAAGTGGACGCCCTTACTGCTCTCTAATGCTGTCACACACACACACACACACACACACACACGAGGAGACGGTACACCATGTGCAGAGTCTACAGACAGACACAGGAACTCGGGAGGAACACGGCTCCCTCAGGAGAGCTCGTTATCTCTCGCATGAAATAAAACACACCTGAGACACACACACACACACACACACACACACACACACACACCGACACCCCCCCACTAACGAATGTAGAACATTCACGTTACTAAATTTGAATTACTCGTTCACTATAATGTTATTTGTTTAGTGTTGGTTTGAAGTGTAAAATATGTGACGTGGCCCCTTTAAGAACTCTGTTCCGGTTTTGCTTGCTTTCCATATAAACTGGTGATACTGGTGTTTAGGTTATACGGAAGCGCTTTGTGTTCACAAAAGATAAAATGCGCTTTATTGCAGTAATACGGTTTTGGGAATGCGATGCGCTTGCGTAAGGTTCCGTTCGGTAATATAAGCTAATATAGTGAGGAGATCATACCTATTGTGAATGCGCAGATAGGGGCGTTCATACACCTTCTTACATCATCTACGCCTCGGACACCATCCTAATCTTTTTACACCTTCTACACCATTCTATACTCTACACCATCGGACACCCTCCTACACCCGCTTACACCATCCTACACTCTCTTACACCATCCTACACTCTCTTACACCATCCTACACTCTCTTACACCATCCTACACTCTCCTAGGCCCTCCTACACCCTCGGACACCAACCTATAGACTTTTACACCTTCCTATAATCTCTTACACCATCCTACACCCTCCTATACCTTCCTACAACCTCGGACACTATGATACACCACCTCACACCCTCCTACACCCAATTATACCCTGCTACAACCTCTCACACACTGATACACCACCGCACACCCTCCTACACCCAATTATACCCTGATACACCCTCTCACACACTGATACACCACCGCACACCCTCCTACACCCAATTATACCCTGCTACACTGTCTTACACACTGATACACCACCACACACCCTCCTACACCCAATTATACCCTAATACACTGTCTTACACACTGATACACCACCACACACCCTCCTACACCCGCTTACACCATCCTACACTCTCTTACACCATCCTACACTCTCTACACCATCCTACACTCTCCTAGGCCCCCACACCCTCGGACACCATTATAGACTTTACACTTCTTAACTCTTACACCACCTACACCCTCCTATACCTTCCTAAACCTCGGACACATGATACACCACCGCACACCCTCCTACACCCAATTATACCCTGCTACACTCTCTTACACACTGATACACCACCGCACACCCTCCTACACCCAATTATACCCTGCTACACTGTCTTACACACTGATACACCACCACACACCCTCCTACACCCATTACCTGCTACACGTTACACACTGATACACACCTCACACCCAATTATACCCTGCTACACCCTCTCACACACTGATACACCACCTCACACCCTCCTACACCCAATTATACCCTGATACACTGTCTTACACACTGATACACCACCTTACACCCTCCTACACCCAATTATACCCTGATACACTGTCTTACACACTGATACACCACCTCACACCCAATTATACCCTAATACACTGTCTTACACACTGATACACCACCACACACCCTCCTACACCCAATTATACCCTGATACACTGTCTTACACACTGATACACCACCTCACACCCAATTATACCCTGCGCTCACTCCTCTCAAATCCTGATACACACTGATACACCACCGCACACCCTCCTATACCCAATTATACCCTGATACACCCTCTCACACACTTATACACCACCTCACACCCTCCTACACCCAATTATACCCTGATACACTGTCTTACACACTGATACACCACCTCACACCCAATTATACCCTGCTACACCCTCTCACACACTGATACACCACCTCACACCCTCCTACACCCAATTATACCCTGATACACCCTCTCACACACTTATACACCACCTCACACCCTCCTACACCCAATTATACCCTGATACACCCTCTCACACACTGATACACCACCTCACACCCAATTATACCCTGCTACACCCTCTCACACACTGATACACCACCTCACACCCTCCTACACCCAATTATACCCTAATACACTGTCTTACACACTGATACACCACCACACACCCAATTAACCTGCAGACACCTCTCACACACTGAACACCACCTACACCCTACTACACAAATAGGACCGGTGATAACACTGTCTACACATGATACACCACCTCATCACCCCAATTATTACCCTGACGCCACCCTCTCACAATGAGACACACCTACACCCCATACACCCAATGATACCTCTGCTACACCATCTCAACACAATTGATTTGTTACAACACCGCTAAACCCGGCCCGCCTACACCCAAGTATGACCCGAAACACTGTTTCTTACATCACTGATTTACACTACCGCACACTACAAATTGATACCCTGCTACACCCTCTCAACACTGATACACCACTCGAACACACCCTTCCTAAACCCAAAGGTATACCAGGAGAAAATGGGGAAAAAAGGAGGAAGTACACAACGACGACACAAAAAAGGGAGAACAGGCCTACACCTCTCCACAAACTGAGACACCACAATCCACACCAGCCCCTACACCATACCCTGTGGCGACACCCTCTCACACACTTATACACCACTTCACACCCTCCTATACACAATTATACCCTGCTACACCCTCTCACACACTTATACACCACTTCACACCCTCCTACACCCAATTATACCCTGATACACCCTCTCACACACTTATACACCACTTCACACCCTCCTACACCATGCTACACTCTTACACCACAGCACACCCTCCTACACCCAAATATACCCTGCTACACCCTCTTACACTCCGATACACCAAATTATACCCTCATACGCCCTCCTACACCCATTTACACCCTCCTACAAACTCTTACACCTTCCTACACCCATCACAAAGGCTTCCAGCTAGCCTTGACGCTTCACCCGGGTGTAGGAGTTTATGTTGAGAGACTCCCTCTTCCCTCTCTCACACACAACACACACACAAACACACACACACACACACACGAGCGCTGTGTGAAATGGCATAATCATTGCTCTCCGGCTGGTCTCTCATTATTGTTGTTCTTGTGACACACACCACAAACCACAACAACACACAACATCACACACACACACACACACCTGTTTTCTTTTATGCTGATGTTAGACAGAATGGTTTTTTTGGGGAGAAACTGTAAAAGGAAACGTGTTCCAGAATAAACTGCATGAATAAACAAAGAACATACGCTCATCTATCAGC
Organism: Kryptopterus vitreolus; assembly: GCA_030449085.1. Lineage (NCBI taxonomy): Eukaryota > Metazoa > Chordata > Actinopteri > Siluriformes > Siluridae > Kryptopterus > Kryptopterus vitreolus. Next base: position 2,527,799 of record JACRUU010000008.1, on the reverse strand, counting down.
GCTCTCTCAGCTGTTCTCCCCTGTCACCCTGCGTACGGGCCGCCGTCATCGTTCCCTCGCTCCCTCACTCACTCCCTCCCTCGTCGTCGCTACAGGGGTCAAAAATTAAACATCACAAAGCTTGGAAGAGATAGATGGCGGTCAGACGGAGAGAGAGAGAGAGAGAGAATGGAACACACACACAAACACATGGACACACACACGGACACAGACACACAGATACAGAA